>DWLS01004067.1:0-14569 GCA_018246255.1 Pachliopta kotzebuea | reverse complement strand
TAGCACCACCCGGGGGACACGTGTAGGGTAATCAGAATTCAGGTAATTCCTACGGACGCGAGTAACATCATCCCCCAAATAATTGATTATAACTTATAAGAAAGGTCTAAAAAAACGATTATATTTAATGTTAATGAAAACTTGATATTAACAATAATGAATAATTTTTTATTTATATATAACCGTCTTTATATTTGGCTCCAATAACTTTTTTTTTATTCAACTAGGCCTGATGATATACTCAGCACCACATTGCGCTCGTCGCCTTGACACATAAGGTGTTAAGTCTCGTTACTCCAGTAATTTCACTACCATATAGCACCTTATAAACTGGAACATAGTAATGTTTGTACATTACTATTTGGCGGCAGGACTAGGAGCTGCAGAGGGATCTACCTAGATGGTCTCCTGTAACGGACCACCACCTCCCTTATATGTATGATTTTAAATGATAATGATTCTGAATATAATGAATCGTGCTCGTTTAAAATATTTGTAAGGCAGACCGACCATGTGGTTTCGGAAAACCGCTGGATGTAGACAGTGCAGAACAGATAGGATCTGGAGATCTTTAGGCTGTTTATTGGTCGATGATGATGATATTCGGAACATGTAAATTATATTTTGGCGACAGAATTATGGGTATGGTACTTGGCCGCTTACCATTTGTGACTCCGGAATCGAACCAGTTCCTTTATAATTTAAAGCAAATTACATTTCAAGCCATGCTCATCTAAATGCTGGTCCTTCATATGTTAACTGAACTTACCCATACTGAAATAATACTAAAGCTAAATTAATAATATTATTAATTTAGCTTTAGTATTAGGAATCAGTCACATTTTGAAAAACCAAAAATTTTTAATTTTCAACAAATTTGATTTATTTAAAACATTACACGACAGACATACGTCTGTTAATAAGTATAAATTAGAATATTTACCCAGCACAACATTGGACAAATAGCTTGAAACATCAGATGCTTCAACGGTTTTCGGCAAAGAACAGTAGAAAGATGTACTTAGGTTCTGTGTAGAAAATTCAAAAGCCTTAATGCCTGGTGTCTTTCTTAACCAGTGAACCCCTCTGTATACAAATGTCAACTTGATTTCATAAGGTTTTCGACATGCTACTGTAGTTTGTCTCTTGACCTGGCTCCTATGGTGATTCACAAGGTGAAAGCGACCTTCACACTCTCCAGTCGCGCGGCTGATAAAATAAACAATATTTTTTTATATGCATTGCTACGTGACTCAGTGTGATGCTGATCTGGATTCTGCGTTTGATGAGTGTACGGAGTCACCGGATTGGCACGTCCACAGCAACGTGGTCTCATTTCCGAATCATGGTGGCTTTGGGAGTATGTTCCGATAAGTATCGAACAGTCATGACCGCCTGTATAACTGTGGGAAGGTCCGGACTCAGTATAATTTTTTTTTAATTGACAAAAAGATGAGAAGTTCACGACATTCGGCTGATTGTAAATAATACGCTTGTCCATAAGGACGTGGCGCTAGTAAAGATAGTATATACAGCACCACATCGCGCTTCTCGCTATGAGACAAGGTTGTTAAATCTCGTTACTTCAGTAATTTCACTAGCTTACCCTTCAAACGGAACACAGTATTTGCATATTACTATTTTGCGGTAAGACTACGAGTTGCAGTAGGATCTACTAACTAGACAATTTTCGGTAACAGACTCCTACCACCAATACAACAGCCACTTTTCATTGGTCTTATATGTAGTTTAAACTGTATTCAATGTGAAGTAGGACGTTTAGCTGATGATGTTTGTTATGCTTATAATAAGCGCTAAACAGAATATTAACTGTGTACCATATTGAACTCGTCTCTATTACACACAATATAATTGTTTTCCTCTATAATTTCTCTAGTATTTTTTGATGAAAGCTTTATTTTCTTTAAAAAGGAACAATGTGGCACTGAATATAATGTTTACAGACACTATTTTTTTTAATGTAGTTATCAATAATACAACTCTACTGCCTTTTAAACACCAAATACACTTTTGTTTGCCGTTTGCACACTTTGTTTGGCGGAGACGCCGGTCTGAAACTATTGACTAATAATTAGTCAGAATATCGACATGTTCTTCGTCATATCAGTAAATAGTAACCAACTAACGGTTTCTTCTACAGTCATATGATACAAAAATTTAATAATAGTCAATATAATAAGATAGTAAAGACCTAAAACATATTTTAATAATTAGTTATGTAAAATTTAAATAAGCAGTATTATTATCGCTATAAAGTCAAACGAATAGTGTATATGGGGTCAAATATTTGATTGTGCTCATTACCATTGCTATAATTTTAGTTTGTTTATACCTACTGTTGAAGCCTCCAACAATCCTAAAAATTCCTTGCAATATTAACAAATGTTAAAGTTTTTCTCCTCATATTGTATGTAATGTATAATATCACAACTTAATAGTTGTGATTTGAGTTTTTTTTTATTTGGTTATTTTTACTTTTATTCCTTTATTTCTGGGACTATAGACGGAATTTTTATCTGCTTTAATATCTGTTACTATGACTGTCGTCATTTTGGTATGTTGCAATATATTATACATACAGAATGTATAACACGTTGAATAATATTTTTGATTCACAACATTATGAAATTCAACAAAAAAATTAGTGCAAAGAAAATAAAATTATGTGAAACAAGACACATTTGTTTGTCAGATTTATTTGATATTTATTACTAATAATTATAATATTTTAAATTAAAAAAATTTAAATAAAACAGTTGACGTAATTCTCGTGCAACTTGAAGATGATGCAGGGGTTTTTTTTCTATGTACTATTTCGAAAAACTGATCATGGTCTTCTGCTTGCTGATGATTACGTCATTGCGTCAGCAGCGACTTGCAAAATATCAAATGACTTGCGTATTTCTTATAACAATGGATTATTTATTATAATAAAACTAAATTTTACGGATTTATCTCGTTTATTTTAACACTTTATACGCTAAACCCCGTAAAATTTACCCTGTAATATTTGCTTGACTTAATAAATCAGCTATGAGGTAATCATTATAGGCAAAACTCAGGAAAAATTATTATAATGAATCCAATGTTAAAAGGAAGTGATAACGTATTCTTCGTGATTCAATATTATATTGATTGTTTTAAAATATACCTTCATTTAAAGTATATGGTATAAATAAAACAAAACTAATGAAAATTTTTTCAGATATTTTTTTTGTGTTTCTCTATAATAGGGACATTAATGCACAAACGTTTCAATATATATTAAAGCTGCACTCATGAAATAATTAAACGTAGTTAAGGAAAGTCTTAACTAGTTTTGTAAATAATATCACATCATATTCATTACGTTAAGAATTACGCGAAAACGTTACTCTTGACATAACGTTATACGATTTAACATATGTATGTGGCAGTCGAGTTGAATCACGAGTAATATAAACAAGCCGAGTACACGGGGCAAACCTTGCGGATCCCGATCGCGGAACATTTGCGTCATTTCCGAATCATAATTTTGTAACTGCGGCCAAAGCAACCTTGTCTCCATGCGATTCGGACGCCAGCGCTCAAATTTTTGGCAGGTGAATGTCGAAATAGTTTCTAGGTTACGTATCGAGATGCCGATTGAATGAACGCTTCCAGTCGGACCATCTCTCCCGGATCGTGACTCACGTATCAATAGTTTTTTGTATTCATTTTCATGTATACTGTAGGTGTAAATTGTTAATATAGTAATTAATTGATTTGTAATTTTGTAAACGATATTAAGAGTCAGTGGAGTTCGTTGCTCTATCGTAAACATAGAATACTCGAGAAACAACCTCACTCAAGGTCTCCGTCCATTGAGCGATACGTCAAGTTCATTGATGGCTCCGCGCGTGTTATGACCGTACAAACTACACACGGCCGCTGCTCGATGTATCGATAGCGGTGACGACCGTACGTTTGATTGTGTGAGTGAGATGTAAACTTATGCAGGCCCGATTCAATTTCTAACATTTATATTCGTGTGTGAGTGTTAACGCATGCATATTTGTGACAGGACGCACAACAATAGCCGGAATAGGAAGCGGCAACGGCAAAATGGGCGTGCAGACTGACTCCCCAGACAAGTTCCGTAAGCGAGCTCTTGTGGTCGGGTAACTCATTATACGAAAGACAATAACTAAGAGAAAGCACAAATACGGGACGAACATTCTGTATTAAAACACTAAAGCAGCATAGACGGAAATCCTCTTCAGTACAACAAATATATGTAAAAAGTGTTCAAAATATGAGAAGTCATTTTTAAATACTTAACATTTGGTTAAACCGGTACGCAAATATCTAGTAGTTACTATAACAGTCAATGAGTATATTTATTGGCTTATACAAATACGATATGAATTAAAATGTTATATATAAAACCGCAATTAATAGACTTAGTTATTTTTAAATTTTTATAATTCGTTAATAAGTTGTTACAAGTATTATAATAAAACAAAATTTAAAAAGAAATATGTACTAAAATCAAACCAGTAAAGACTGTGTGGTTCCCTGTATACCCAAAACTTTGTGCAAATCGTTTCCTCAAACGTCACACAATAAAGAACAAAACACAGACCATATAGTTTTTCTTATGAAAAAAAAAATGTTAAAAAACGATAAACCAAATAATTTTCTTTGTAAAATGATGTTAAAAAAAGAGAACGTTGATAGTGACGAATGTTAGCTTAGAATATTCTAGCCCTTTATGTTGTCTAGACAGTATATGAATTGAGGGGAGCAGATCGTTACGTCCAGACAGCAACCTTAACGTTGACCATGATCCCTAGACATAAGGCATCGATTCTAGAGCGAGAGGGATGTTGCCATTGACAACAGGAAAACAACAAAGACGCTATGCCGGCAGATTTATAATAAGGCTGGAAGCTAGCGAAGCCAACCGTTCAATGTAACAGTAATTAATTCTTATATGATGAAGCTTTGTTATAGGAAGATTAATATTTTTTTCTTTATTATATTACATATGTTCACTATAAGACTATAAGTAAATTATAATAATAATAAACAGAGAAAATATTTTCAATTAAGTATATAAAACTAGAAGTAATTTTAGAATCAAAGACTTAAAGAAAGGGTAGGGCGACATAATCGCATAAGCGATAAAGCCCTGTTAAATAAAGAGAAAAAAAAAGAAAGGGTATTAAAAACACTTAGCATAATGAAATATTCTTTCTTAGTTTTTATATATAAATTCTCATGAGATTTTTATTTTGCTGAAATAAAAATAAAGGTACACAGTTAGATATTTTTTTTTACTTTTAATTTCTTTGCAGCTGTAATAACTCCTATCTTATTACAAAGTAGCACAACAGATAAATAAAACTTGGAACAGTATGATGATATTGCAATTATTAAAACTTGTTATGGACATGATTAACTGTGGATAACTTGGTCATTAACTTACAAAAAAAAAGAGAGTAATGCTGTCGGTAAAGTTGCGAACGGGCTTTTAAAATAGCTTAGAAATGCTTTAGGGTAGTTACCGCGTTGTGTTAAGTACTATAAATTAACAATGTTATGCTGTGTACTAGTCATTACTCGTGGATTTGTCCATGACACTGTAGGTTTATTTTTACAGACCTCTATTTGTACATCGACACTGGGAACAATTATATTAACAATAATTATCATAGGTTTTATAATATTTTGTCGTAAAAACTATTCGCAGATTTATACATTCCCAACTCTTTAAAATGTTTTACAATATCAACCCAAATATCGAATTAAAAAGGTTGTATCTTAGTTATAATACAATGTAAGGTATATCGGTTGACCAGCTTAGTTTAAACTTTAATCAGCTATTATTCATATGACCTTCTTTTCTGTTCGTCAAGATCGTGTCCGAAATATGACAGGTTGTAATTTCGTTGTCTTACGCCAATTTCTCGGGGCTGCAGGTTTGCAGTATGAGTCCAATCGAAATACATCCTTAATGTATACAAAAATTATGACGGTAGCAACTTAAAATCCGTTGTCGGAACAAATTCAAAAATACTTGTTTGAAATGGTGGGGCATTAAAAAAGATCTAGGTCACGAATACCATTGCTCCCGGCCTCGGTCGAAACATCGATCCTAAATAATAAATTACCTAACACAGACTAACCACTAGTTTTGACTGCAAAAACAATTTTCAAATCATATAAGATTGTTAGCGTATTATGTCTGCCGAATTGCTGTTTATAATATAACGCTGAATTTATTCATTTGCAGATTGAACCGACGTCATCGCAGGAGAAACATTGAGGTAAGTTACTTTTCTTTTCAAATATATATTACTGTATGATAGTGTATTAATACTAACTATATGATTAATAATTTAGATTGGTATTTAACTATTTAGTAGTGGAAATTTACACGATAATACACAACGTTTAAATTTTTATCGCTTTTGAGTCAAAGTTTCCCTTCAATTTCACATCAAGTTATAAGACAATGAGGATAATGTAAACAATAATGTGATCGTTAAGAAAACTCTATGTGCCAGAATATAGCTGATATTAGGACTACAGGTTGACAATATGATGAAGTAGTTAGCAATATCAACCGTAATTCTTTCTGTATATTACTTCTAGGTCAAGCCGTTAATCGTTGCGCTACTGAGATAGTTATTATTTATTAAACATAATAATTCTATATAAATATTAATGAATATTGCTTTTAAAATATTCCTGATACCAAAATATTTCTCAATGTTACATTTCGTGATTTCTTTACATTACATTTTAAGGGTCAATATCACACAGTGTATTATTAACGTGTAAAATTCTCAATTCGCCTTCAGCCCCCTAGATTATCTATGGGATCGCACCTCCTTAGATAGTTGACATTTGACATTCACTTTAGTGCATTCACATCACATCACTTTGTGTTAATGTGAAATTTCGAATTGGTTTTTAAAAATATTTTTCGTGAATCTATTTTTGAAGAAATTATTTATTTACGCGAGGTCATGGTAAAGTATCATGTGTTATAAATTGTTATTGAAGATAGTCGATATCGGTATATTGGTTAAAAGCGTAAGAAATAAAGTATTGGGGTTGTCATCATGTTGAACGAATGGTGTCATCGAAGAGAAGATTGTATACAAAGCATTCAGGTACCCAACCTAACGATTAAAAATATTGACAGTATGTATGAACCCATAAAAATTAGTTTACATTTATACATCTAAAATCAAAAACGCAATAATTATTTTCATAGATATACACAAAATTTTACTGACATTATATTATTTTATTAAAATAGCATCATTCGCCTTTATTATGTTCTAAGAGACCTTAAATCAAAATCAAACAGGAATCATAGAGTTTATAATATTTAGGAGATTTTTATAATTGTTTATTTACTATAGCTTACTTCAAAAAATTTTAATTGCTTGTATTATGTCGTAATTTTTAAATTTTCAGGCGGTATTTTAATCTAGTTATGATTATAATGCGTTTTGTGATTGCAACATATTACATCGCTATCTATAATTAAATTGATAAAAAAATTAGATTTTTTTCCTTGATAATTTACTACATTAAATAAAATGCAAATTGTTGCACAGATAATACATTTCTAATTATGTAGATATTTCATAAATTTGTTGTTTTTATCTCCACTATTTTTTTTATAGGTTACTTTTATTTTTTTGAGTTCTATAGACAATTATTGAATATTTTTCATTATCATTACTTCGTTAAAAAAGCAAGCCATAAGTCTTAACAAATTTGGTAACGTGACACTAAAGCGCTTCTCGTGCAAGTTTTTAACCCACTAATGACCTTCGATTTTAATTATCCTCGGAGCTAATT
The DNA here is from genome assembly GCA_018246255.1 of Pachliopta kotzebuea. Taxonomy (NCBI): domain Eukaryota; kingdom Metazoa; phylum Arthropoda; class Insecta; order Lepidoptera; family Papilionidae; genus Pachliopta; species Pachliopta kotzebuea. Next base: position 6,706 of record DWLS01004067.1, on the reverse strand, counting down.
ACGAAATAATTTGACGTTGTACTTGTAATGTTTTAATTGTGCACCCCCCTTTCATCGTTTTCTTGCCAATTAGCACCGGTGATATAATCTTTATATTATCAGTCAGCGGCGCTCAAAAGAAAGAGCATGGAAAATGATTTAATTAACAACAACGGTTCTTAAACATTTAATTTTCGTGTCTCGAAACGTATCGGAGATTGCGTGCGTCCGTGGCGAGGTAGTCGAACGGAGGCAAAGATGTTCGCCGAGTGCAAAATGTAAAATTCGAAAATCGAGAACAAAAACAGTGGAAAGGACCAACCGAAGCTGCGTGCCCACCCAGTCGGCTGGCTGCAGCGACCTGCTATGCCGCTCCACAGTGGCCCCTGGTGAATACCGCCAATTCCTTCGCTACACGCGACCCGAACCCTTTAGTCTTATAACCTCCGCCGCTCATGTTCGATTACATACCCTCTCTGTTTCGATATAGAATCCAAATTCTCACACGGAACTCTTCGCTAATTTTCCAACTGAGATAATGATTAAATTGTTTCGGCATGTCAAATCAAACGAAATTATGCTGTTATATCTTGTTTAATAGCTGTACATTTATGTTTGTTTCGTACATACCAACATGGATACCCCCAAGTGAGATTTCTCCTTTAAAGGAATCTTTAAGATTTTTTTTTTAAAAAATATAAACATTTAATAAGATAGTTTAACATTTTTCACTAAGATTAATTCCTTTTACTGTATACAAAACATTACAAGAATAAGTTTTAATTATAGCCGCAGCATCTTTTACTGCATATGAAAATATTTTACTTAGTACATTATGAACAATAAGTCAAAATATTAGTTACTATATTTCAAGTAAAAAATATATTATTTACTAAAAACCAATTTAAATTAATATTTAATCCTAATTAATTGCACTTCTTGAACAAAGTGAACATAATTTTGTTATTAAGATTTACCGTCACTGCCAGGTACGACGCATAGATCTCTGGAATATAATTTGATGAAAAAGTATGAGGTTAAAATAAACGTTACACACTTACCGGAGGTAGAAGAACTACGGCACTATGCGGGACAGGCAATCATAAAAACATTTATTCAATTATAAAACATCTACAATTAAAACGGCGTCAGAGTGGCAGTCAATGTACACAGAGCGTTCTTGAATACCGGACTACGATGTCATTAAAAAATTGACTTCGTATCCCCATGCTAACCAGGGTTATCGCTATCTCGGGTTAACCCACACATTTTTCGCGTCCGGTTGGAAATTTTCATTGGCAACTTTCATATGTAAGTTTTCAGAAACAAGGATTTAAATTAACATAGTGGATAAAGGGATTAAACTAGCTCATGTAATTCTTATACTTGTTGTTGTACAAGCTTCTTTGTGAACATAACCTAAAATAACAACTCTTTCCGAAAACAGAAAATAATTAAAAATTTTCCATATTCAGCTGAAATATTTATATAGTTATTTCTTGACTTACTTTCTTTATGACTAGAGATTTTTATTTGTTGTTTGACACATTTAATTTGATTTAATTTTCTTAACAAATGCTATCATCGTTTTCTAAATTAAGCGTCCTGAGTTTTAATGTATTAAATGATTTGAGTATTTATGTTATATCGTTAGCTTTTGTTTATTTAAATATTTTCTTGTCTTTAGTTTTCATGTACATGTTAAAAAATTTACTAGCTTGTGCCATGCCGGAGCTTGCACTTTGCGAGAGGAGAGAAGAGTTACACGACTTGAGGATATTCATTTGGACAAAGCAACCGGTAGTACAACAAATGTTTGTTACTGATGCATCGTTTTTAGTATATAAATAAATAGACCTTTAGTCATCATCAGACGAAGGACGTCCACTGTCAAGTATAAGCTTCCCTCGAAGATGTTTTTGTGCTCTCTGCCTCTCCATCATACGTCAGTTTCAAACAATGTTTCGCACCCATTTGTTAGTAGGTATGCGTGAATTAAATTTACCAATAATTTAATCCCAAACTGTGGCTAATACCCATTCAGTTCAACAAGAAAATGCTTGGTCAACTAAATAATTAAAATCTAGTTTTATTAAATGTTGTCACACTTCTCTATATGCAAGAAATTAACAATTAAAGTTTAAGATTATGTATGCGTTATGACCTCAATAGATCTTACTTCGGAAAATTTTCACTTAATTGAGCTTGTTGTTTACTCAAAGCTTAATTCAGTGTTAAAATTTTTTTTTCCTGTTTTGCGTCACAGAATTGAATTGTAAAATCTGTTGTTGCGACATATACATTTCTTATTAAGTTTGTTTAATCATATTCACTGCAATTATAAGGTAGTGATGAATATGTAACTGTTTATAGTAAGATACGTTTTTTTTTATAATGGAAAGTGGCTCTCGTGCAGACATGTACATTATCATATAACATATTGCTAGCTATGACGTTATACACTAAACTATATAGTGATTTATGTTAAGTCTCTTAAAAAATGCATACGTGTGGTAGGTTTCTATTTCCGGAGATCGTCTAGGTAGGTACCTCCGCAGCTACCAAAGAGTAGTGTGCAAACGTTACTGTGTTCGGGTTTGAAAGGTGCTGTAAGCTTTTGAAATTACTGGGGTAACGCGACTTAGCATCATATGTTTCTAGACGAGAAGCATAATATGGTGCTGTGTATAGCATCTTGTCATCAGGTAATATATAAGCCTTGCTGATCGTGTGGGCGCATAAAATAAAAAAAATTACTAGTTACATCACCTTTCAAATTGGAATTCAGTAATGTTTTTTTTTTGACTATGTGACGAGATGAGCGTAACGTTTACTTGATGGTAAGTGATACACTTGCTCATAATAACATAGCGCTAGTTTTTTTTGTTATAGCCACGCGGTTTGATACATGGCTTAAAGCACGTGATATTAGTTGGTGCGCTAACAGCACATGAATTGAGAAATTCATCGGTGCAGGCCGGATTCGAACCCGGTACCTTCGGAGTGGAAGGCCGGCATTCGAACCACTAGTACGTAGTGCTAGTTGGGATGTTAAAAAACATCACATTGCGTTTATCGTCTTAATATATAAGGTGTTAAGTCTCCTTGCCCCAGTAATTTCGAGGTTCAAGGTTATAATACCATTTAAACCAGAACACAGTAAAGTTTACAGATTACTGTTTACCGGCTGCAATAGGGACCGGGGTGGTATCTACCTACACGGCCTCGGCAACAGAGACTTACCAGTCAAGTATTAACGAGATGCAGTACGTCATATATTACGTTGTAATCTTCCATAGTGCGCTGTGCAGCGGCCAGGTCCGGTCGCCGGTGACTCACGCGCCATTAACTTATGTCTGATACACCGCGCCCGGGGCCCCACCGTTTCATTGATAGCCATTCAAATGTTTTTGAATTAAACCTATTACTTTCAGTTTTATTTACTAAAAATACATCTCATTAAAGGATATATACACATATATTTCTTTTTATATGTTTTGATTTTAAAAAGTCTTTATTTTAAACAGGATACAAGAATGGAGTTCTCAATTCGAAGACTATCATATTTGTTGCTGTGTAGCTCATACATATTTAATGTATGAGCTGATACTATTTCTTTATTTTATATATGCATATCATCTTAGCAAATGATTTAGTTCTTATTATTTTATATGTTTGCGAAATGGTTACATTTCAATAAAACTAATAAGTAAAAGGTTCTAATCTAGAGTAGGTAGGGGAGTGATTCTTGAATTTGTTAATAATATCTGTAATTTTTTTTATTAATTTTGTTTTAAGTCAAAAAAATGTTTGTATTAAGTCAATTAATTTTTTTCTAAGTCGTACATATGTTACAATTCATTTGAAAATCTAACTGGAGTTTACGTATCTCGCGGCCCTCTCGCTTTGTAGAAGCCAAAACCGGGGGCGTATTGTTTAAGTTAAAATTTATAACAAACAAACTCCCCAATGATACCTCTATTCACAGAGAGATTTCACGGTGCCAAACTTGCAGTATTTACAATAGAAATGAACATTTCAATCTGTGAGTGCTCCGTTTGAAAGCATGCCGAAAAAAAAGACAATGAGACAGGGAAATTTCGAAGTCGCATGCCCGGTTTTTTGTGGCAGCGCTTTATAGACCTCCTTGGTGTCAGGCTACTACCGTTAAAATGTAAACAAAGGGTATGTGCAAGGTTTCAAATGGTCTCGAACAGCTACAATGTGTTCATTTATTGCGTCATATATAATCTAGTGAAAGTTAAAACGCCTTTTGTTTCAATGTTCTCTCTATTACTCTATTAACGGTAAACTAAACAAATCATTGTCCCAAAGCCGCCTTGTACAGAAGTCTGTTTGTAAAGATTGCCAATAAACAGCAAAATTTAAAAATTGCAAAGTATTACATTTGTTTAATGACCTTCTTTTGATTTTACGGCTCAAAAACATGACTTTTTATTATATGTTATTAATGCAAATTTTAAGTAGCTGTTATTTAATCTGTTACTATTATGTGGTTTCATATTAAAATAGGAAACATAGAATATAAAAATCTCTTTCATTTATGTATTTAGTGAACACCGGTTAATAGTAATACATAAAGTTAACACCATTATGAATAATCGTCGATAATGAAAGATACCCCAATTCGTTCCGGACTACTTTTTGTACGCTTGGCCGCTTACTGATAGACTGTTTGCCGATTTGGTTCGAATGCTTTATTGTTAAAAGCTGATCCGGGTAAAAACCCGGGTGATCCCTAATTAGCGCTTTGATGTAACGGAACTACGCTCGTCTTTCGACCAGTCGCGATTTGTTTCAAATGGATTGAAATAAATTGAAATCAAATTAATCCACTGTCTTTGAATATTGAAATTCGGTTAAGTTTCAACTCTTTTAAAAAGTTTCAATAAATTTCCAGTATTTCAACATTAAACATATAAAAAAGTTAGTTAACTTACTGTTACTGTATCCCAGAAACATTACTGTAATTTTAAAATTATTTCTTCATTACAAATTCAATTGTAAACGTGCCAAAAAAAAAATGCTCGTGTACGCGTTCAGTTCTAAAAAAGTTCGAACAAATCTTGTTGATTTTGCTCTTAACATTGTAAATAACAAGATTGATGTCTTTATTCAACGCCGTTGAGCCTTCCCAGCGGGTGTCACTTACCATTCATCGGAACAAAAACCATTAAATGCCGCCTTATGGTTTTATAGATCTACTAGTTCATTTCATTTACACTTATTCTTTTGAAGATCATTTATACTTTATTTTTATTCGACAAGACGAAAGACGAACGAGGAATTCACCTGATGGTACGTAATGCGTCCGTCGTAAAGGCGACCTGTGTCTTAAGAGATATAGGTCTCGTTACCCCAGTAATGTCATTAGCATACAGCTTCCTTGAAACCACAACACAGTAATGTTAGCACAGTATTAATTGGAGGGAGAACTAGGATCTGCGGTGGTACCTATTTGAACGGCCTTCGGCAATAGAGACCTACTACCAGTAAATATTTTACAATTATTTTTTAGTATTAATATATAATACTAAAATATTTTTTTATCAGCAATGGGTCCTTAACTTAGTTCTGGGTATTATTTGTTGTAAAATGATATCGAGGGAAAGATGGTGGAACGAGCTTGCCTAGAATACTCCATTTCTTATCTATTGGTATTTCACTAGTGGTATGTCTCTAGTGCCGTAGACCGTCTAGATAGGCATCACCGCAGATCCTATTGCAGTCGACAAACAGTACAATGCAAATATAACATGTTTCGGTTTGAAGGTCATTGTAAGGTATTGAAATTATTGGGGTAACGAGACTTAATATCTGACGGGCGCAATATGGTACTGTGCATATCATCTTAGCCAGCGCCACGTTGTTACAGGTAAGCGTAACATTTACCATCAGGAGTGCCACGCTCGTCTCATCGAATAAAAAAAGCCGACGATGATGATGGTAACTAATCAGGCAAAATAAAAAATCTAAAACCTTCAAAACTCTACCATATATGACTTTGGAATAAAAGCTCCATGTTAAAAGTCATGCAGTTAACCGCTGTGCCACAGCACCAGAAATAGTTTCATATTATTTAGTTACATTTATTATATTATTTTTATTTACATTTATACAGAGGAAGGTTTTACATGGAATATTTATTCACCTCTTCATAATATACATTATCACAATTTAATACATTTATCACAATTTTCACTTTATCTTCATACCCATATCAGCATTCCTCAAGAACTGAATCATTTAGTGTGACATGCGATTAAAATTAAGTCGTGTGAACATTTGATAGATTATTTATTATGATTTATTACATGATGTATAAACAAAAACATATTAGATTATATAACACATGTCATTAATATCATAAATCAGATAACAAACGATGATTTCTTTTTCATATAACAAACTAGATAAAAGATGTTTTAGTATGAACAAATCAGAATTAGTTCACTATTTTATGTATTGCATTGCACTAGTATTACTAGTTTTAGTATATTGTTGTTGCTGCCTAGAGGTCAGTTTTGCAGGGTAGGCTAGCGGCTTCCGACAGCCCCGCCGGCCCCGCATCTAGCTTTCCGGGGCCCTCTGCCCCAACCTCTCGTCCCCGCCCCGCATCGCCGTGCAGCGCAAGCTCTGCACCGGCGTCTGACAATGAGACCTCCGACATGGAGGTCCAGGCCACGCACGATCCCTCGTCGTCGGA
>DWLS01004066.1:0-14575 GCA_018246255.1 Pachliopta kotzebuea | reverse complement strand
AAAGATTACACAGGATGCTGTTACAAGAAACAAAAATAATTAGCAGGTATCACATTTATCGGCTTTTGCTATTAGTAGATAAAAATTATAAAAACAAACGAGTATTTTATAAGCAAACAAGGTCTCCGACTATAGTCCGAGGAATAAAAGAGTATATCTAAATAAATAAAAAAAATATATATAATTGTTACATTCTCTTATACTTCTTTCACACATTACCTCTCAGACTTTCATCGCCTGGTAGTTAGGTTAGGAGAGAATCAATTGAAGTATAGTTTGAGTAGAAAAGAATTTTACAATTCCTATGTTCAATAAATAAATAGATGTTAACAAAATTTTTGTATGTTTTAATCATTTCCGTTTAACTCTAAAACAAATCCAGAGTAATTACTCTGATTTAAAGGCGAAATTTCGCGAGGTGACTGGGAATCGTTTGGAAGGAGGCGAGGGTGCTGGAGTCGTTGATGGCAATCGCGTGACGCGCCCGTGCTTTTCATTACCTTCCCCACCCCGTCCCCTGTTCAACCAACAAAACCAGCTCGCCTTTTGTCTCCTAACCATCCCGCGGCGGCGGTGCACTCGCTCTGCTGACTACAGGATTAAATACCAAAATGTACGAGGATAATAATTTATTGCAGCTTTCTTAAGCTAGTCGTAGCAGTTCTTACTAGTTGAAGAATTTGATTGAGGGTATATTTTTTTTGAAGCTAATTAGCTTCTACTTATATTGGAAATCCTGAGGCAGAACAGCATCACTATGTTCAAATATAATATTTGAGATCTAGACTACTATGCAGAATTTCTCTCGTCGCTTTGAAACAATGTTAAGATATTTCTGCCCTGCAGTAGTGTTGGTAAAATTATCAAAAATTATGTCTCAATTTTTTGATTAATGTAGAAATAAACTGCTGTAATAATTTTAGTTATTCATAAGTCGCTTGTCATCATCAAGATCATTAGCCTATCGTTTTATTGTTGGATATAAGTATACAGGAAGCTGTCAGTAATATCGCAGCCACAGCTGAATCGATATTACATGTTTTTAACTTTCATGTATTATAACAGGTCCATTTCTAATACATTATTTGTGAACGTGGTACAAATCTAGCGTCATTAACGAGGGTGTTGCCAGTTGAAAATAAAGTTTTCCCCGCGATTAGGAACGAGTTCAAAGTGAGAGTTTTGTCATGGAGCCATTGTGCCGTGATGGGTTCTTTAATAACGTACGTTTTGTACAGCGCGCGATCCGAAATGCGCTGAACAAATGTCTGCCGCATTTCTAATATCTACTCTCCTTTGACATTTTTTATGTAAGGTTCATTATTGACCTCAAATTCACATTATTATATCTGACTATGAAGTTAAGGTGAAGTATGCTTACCAATAAACAAGTAAGTGTCTGATTCGATTAGGTCATATCAAGCTGTTTTGTTGGTGACAATTATCACTCTCATATTGTAAACTTCCCGTAATAATAGTATCACTGCCTTCTGGTTAATAACCTAAAAGTCATAAGTAGTGGTTACAGGTGAAAGATGAAATGGCATAGAATTGAAATTACTGGGATAAAGAGACTTATGTTTCCAGAAGTAAAGAATGATGTCGTGTAGTATAAAAGTTCTTACTAGTCCAAATTTTTAGGTGTAGGGCAGTTTAGATATGCCTTTAATCTATCCATCACATAAAGAAAGGAGTACAATTTAACAGAATATAAGCTTGTTGTGAGTGTATAACGGGTGTGAATTCCGAGTAGGAGGAGGAGGATATTTGATTAATGCGTGTAAAAAGCAATGTGATGGATCACGTCCAGAACAACGTTAATTAATGGCTTTTGTTTGTATCGGACCGTCACCAATTAAAAAGGTTACTGTAATCATTTTAAATGATTCCTGGTGAATTTTTATATTATTCGTATCAGTCGTCAGTTAAAAATAAACTGATAAAGAATAAAATGCAAATAAAATCTCCTTCTCGAAAGGCTCAATTCGACCTAATTATACTTTGTTCTTGGATAGACAACGTTATCTTTGAACTTGCCTTGCTTTCAGAGGATTGGAGTTGATCCGCCGAAATTTCCATACGGAAACATCTTCAACTGAATTCAGTTATGGTCTTTATAACAACGATGATAAGGGCGAAGTTAATTTGACAGCCGGAATGCCTAGGTACATATTTTCATGTCAGAGAACCCCTCCTTGGGCAGCATTAATAAGGAGAATTAAGATTAAAATGATATTAAATTTTGATATTGTGTTGTGTTCGGATTATTTTCAAGGAAATTTTAATATGGGCCCCGTCTTTTTCTCTTTGAGCTACGGCGCTTTGTTGCTAGAAACTTAGCTGCATGAGGTATGAGTACTGAACTACATCGTTATATTAAGTGGAGGAACTTAAATTAAGATCAATATAAGCTAACTTATTATTTATATCAAAAAAGGTAGTAATCACTGATTGATAAATAAATATAGATGATATTAGGTATAGGGCAAGTTTAACAGCAGTTAACTAATAAGATTTTGGATCCACGGAAATCGTTGCGTTTGAGTTTATTTTTCTTGTCTGGATAACAACCAACCTATTTTTGCCAGTTGATAACCATAACAATATTTATGTGTTTTGCTGTGAACATAAGCTACAGTTTGAAAAAAAGGTGCTTAACCGTTTGAGAAGTCTGGTCTTGTCACTCATTAGAGAGAAAAGTTCGTTAGCTAGTTTTTTAAAATAATTTGGAATTAGGTACTTGAAAATTTTACTTACTTTACTTTGCTCTGTAACACGGATTAGGCTAGTGTGGGAGATAGGCCAAATCCCTCATTATTGGGAGAGGATTATGTTCAGCAGTGAGCATCTATCAGCTGTTGAAGATATTTTACTTAAAATATATGGTTATCCAAATGAATTCTGTTCGCGTGAACTAGTTTAGGGACATTTCACCGCAAACAATATACTTAACAAGGCGTCTTGTCGAAAACTCCCGTTTTTCTCACTCGCTCGTCCGGCGACGTATTTTGAATAATTAATATCAGGGAAGGGTCAATGCCGCTCCTCTCCTCCCTCTCTCCGTCCTCCTCCGCTTTTCAATCATCTCTAATAAACTCCTATTGAGCACCCGGAGTCTTTTATAAAGTGTGTCGAGCACTCGCGTGTTTGATGAAGGAGACTTTTTTTTTAATATGCACCGTGGAAAAGGTTTGTTACTATGAGGAATCTAAATAAAAAGATTAATTACTATATTGAATTTTTATTAGATATTTCAATAAAAAAATAATATTAGTATTTTAACATCTAAATTGGTTTTCATACTATTCACTGGCGAATATTGACCTCTCCAATAATTATCCCGTGGGACAGATTCTTATTAATATGCATCAAATTCAATTTCCTATGATCTTCATCAGGCATCATCAGTAATCCCATGGTATACTTATCAATACCGTATATACAGTTCGCTGTCCTATATTTAATGTTCTTTATGATAACTTTACCACACTTCGTTTGCTGTTAAGGTTACTCTACATTATAAAGTATATTCTGTAGAGCATATGCCCTGAGTTTTAAAGAATAGAATTACTAATATTACTAGTAATTAGTGTCTGTTGCTGAAGATTATGCTTTCTATTCATAAAGTCAAAGAACATGTCTGGTACGGACAGCATACATTGCTTTTTGTTCTGAGATACAAATATAGTCTCTTCAACCATTAAGTGCAACTTGCAACAATTTTAAACATTGAGTCCTCCTTTTAAATGAAGGAAATCAATTGTTAATATCATTCAAACAAAAACAAAGGAAAAAGCTCTCAAGAAGTTAAAAACAATTAGACTCCATCAGGCAACTGATTAAACTCGTCCCCTTCATTATGAAAAAAACTTTGATTGCAACACAATAGGAAACAAAGCGACGCTGCGGCGTAAAACATAAAAAATCCGATCCCGGGGACCCGCTGACAACATCCATCTCAATCAATTCTGTACTCCCGGAGGAGGAACCCTTCGCTCCCTGGAGGTATAACCCTTCGCGGCCGTAACCCAATTATTACTGAGAGGGTACCCCGTTGGTGTAGTCGGACGCCTGCAAACTGCAAAAATCAAATTGAAATGTTAAATTAATTAGGCCACTAGTGTTAGGTTGCATTCCCGTCTTTGAATTTTATTATGACGTCATGTTTATAACCATCCTCGCAAAACAGGAGTGTTTGATATTTAACACGTGTTATTCCCGAAGTCCTCAAAGGAACATAGAAACACGAGTTGATTTGTTGTGATAAAGAAACCGCACTACTAGACTACAGTTAGTCGTTAGTAGAAGTTTCGTTAACTCAGTAATTTCATAGTAATGTGTGCACAGTACTGTTTGGCGGCTGCAACAGGACCTACCGTCACTGGTAGAAGAAAAATACCATTAGTAAATGATCTGGTTAAACTCAATATGATTATTAACCTAATACTTGTGTTCATCGCTTTGAGTTATAAATAAAATTTACTGTGGTTTAGTTAACTGCTCACACTAATTATTAACTGTTTTAAAATAATCAAAACTTTAAACTCTGTACTGTTTTAACTGATGAAGTATGACCCGGAGTATTCAGAGCGAGTGCGCTTCATCATCATCGGCTTTATTGCTATTGAGCATGTTCAATTAAGGTCAAGTGCTAGGCTGCTGTAAATAAACAAAATGATCTTTATCGTTTATTTATGATGCTTGAACCAGAAACGATGATGAATGGAATCGAAACCTCTTTTACTTTCCAAGCGTAGTCACATTGTCGTCAGGTGATCACAGCGGTATAAAAAAAGTGTGCAGATTAATGGCGCGGGCGACAAGGTGCCAGATTACACTACAAAATAAAACATTTACAGGCATTTACAGGCACCATTGCTGCATCAATAAGAGCGATTGAAACTCATGACGCTCGCCAACCAGAAATGGAACCGGGACGTTGTAATAAATTGGTTTATAAAGGTGTCGGATATAGTATGAGTTATCGCGCCGGGGCCCGCTTCGAGTGTGGTCGCTACGACACTCGGTTTTCACTCGATAACGATTAATGGCAGTCTGGTTTAGGTTGGATTTAAATTTAACACAATAAGTGTTTTATTTGACGACATAAAGTTGGCTATCGGACGGCGGGTTGTAGCATAAACGCTTTCATAGAGCAGACCCCGAAATTCTTTAATTTGTTCCCTGTCTGTACAAAATAATGTTAACTTGACTCCAATTAATGGTGTAAGGGATTCCAATAACTCACAGGAGATAACTAATGTAAATACAAATATTGTAGAGATGAAAAAGTGTAGAATAAGAACCGAGAAAGATGAGAGAGGACTCTTTTACTCTTTCATATTTACAAGCCTCTAAGTATTAGAAAGAAATGAATAATGTAAACAAAAAGAAAAATGAGGATGTAATTAGAGCATAATGCCGAGATGAAGTCTGAAAGACGATGCAGTTAGGGGGAAAAACTGGACACAGGAAATCTACAAGGAATGAAAGAGATTAAAGATGAAAGTTAAAAATGTAATGTTCAAATAAAAGAAACTAAAATAAATAGAAAGAAAGCAAAAATGAAAGTAAAATTCCCTGTCCACTTCTCGGGCGAACGATATAAGATTACAAAAAACAACTTATGGGGCCCAAGACTGACACCTGGTCGTGGTGCACACTGCTAATTAACAATCGAGGCTTTGGCTCCTACTAACCCACATTGGGCCAGTGCGGTGGGAGACGGCCGAAATCCTGCTATTATTGGAGAAGGCCTAAGTCTAGCAGTTAATCGGTCGATGATAAAATTCCAATAATACATCGATTAGTTAGTATTTACCGAACAGTTTGTTCAACTTTAGTTTAAAGCGACACGGTTACTAAACATAAGTAAAATTCTGCATAAATATGCAAGCCTCTGCAATCTTGATCACGCTTCCTCTTCATCCATTCCTACCTCCACAATATCTAAAGCGACTACAATTATTATTCTATATCCATTGCTTTATTTGCTTGCATTGTTAACGAAGCTGATCCTACCAAACATGCGACGTATTATGGAAATATCTATGAGTTAGAATTTAGTTGAATAATGTAGGCAGTAGTCAGATAGATGGTTGATAACCTGAGATAATCCCCGGATAGAATGAGATTTGCTTTACCGTCGGCATCATGAAATTTTTGATCTCGTTGGGAGCTGAATCAATATTGCCGCTGCCGTTCTTGCCTTTCATGTATATTGATACAATGGATAGTGGGTTGCATTGTACAGTAATCTTTTGATCGGCTTTCATTTATACCGTCTTTACAACTTGCTGTCATAATGCAACTAAACCATTTTCAATACTTTTATATTTTTTTGCAGTTAGTTTAGTTAAACATTCATTTTAATTAAAACTTAACTGAAAAGGATATTTATGTATTCTTAACTTCTTTTTACTATCTTTGTACTGCAACAATTAACCTCTTACCTAGTAATTTAAATTATGTTTCTGCGACTAATATGTTGGAGTTTATAGGTGGTAGGATTATTTACTATATTATTTACACCACTCAATAACCCTCTTTAAAGGCGATAGAAACGAGATTATGGTATCTATAATTTTTTTGAGAATCTGTCAGAAATATCTTTATCAACTGATCTGGTGTAGTTTTAGCCAAAAGTTCAATTATTACCTAGTCCAGATTTTAAACTAATAAACTTTAAATAGCGAGATAGTATAAAAATCGTCATCGAGTCGGTTAAAAAAACTGAGGGATACTAATTATCAATGACTTCGAGTCACAAAAATTACTATAAATAAATATTTCCTTTTAACATCCAACTTGATATGTCAAGAGCCAATACCGTTCTGCAGTAGTTCCGTATAATACTTGCATTAGATAGTCAGGACACAGCGGGGAAGATGCGTCAGTAGGATCATTTGTCACATGGTAGATGGCTATTGATACTATTAATTGATTGTATATGTTAATTTTTAGATGTTCTTAGATAATCATACTGTGAAAGAACGTTTCTCCTATTTTCTGTTATACAGAGTGAGCATAAAAGCTATTTATTGAACATTACTTCTCAGCTTAACAATCTTTTGAATTACTAGATTCAAAATCTGGATTAAAAATATCTGTATAGCCTATTTGGAAATAAAATCAAGTGCGTGAATATTCCTTGATTTTTTATAGTATATCTATGTTATTACCATCATCATCTTATATATATATTTTAACTCGCGGAGTCTGGATCCGCGAGCTCAGGGTCCGATGAAGCTTTCGCGGCCATAATAGTGGGCGAAAGCATCAACTTTATCCGAAAAAAAAAAACCATCATCATCCTCTCCTCCTATAGACATCCATCCTCGCTGGACATAAGTCTCTTGTAATGAATTCGATTAAACAAGGTTTAGCGGTATTTGGATCACTTGAGTCCAGTAAGTTATCAGATATCTAAGTGTTTAGTTTAAATGAATACCTAGAAATCTTCAGCAAAAACGATAATACTACTAAAGAATAATGTTTATATCATTTCTTTCTTTTGTTGATTTTTTTTAATACTCTTAATTCGACTCTTACGTCGTTTATGTAAATCAAGGTCAATGTTTGACTCATTTTCAATTACTTACTCTTTATTTGTAATATACCATCTACATGTTTTTTTTATTAATTGTTCCTTACGGTTATGTGAAGCAGAAGACCTTATTTCATCTTTTAAATCTTTTCTTTCATACCGTATTTTCTTCATATTTCTGGTCTTCCACCACACGTTATCTCTCAGACTTCACACCTCGCCCTGCAATACCTCATTTCATATTTAATTTACGTCTTTAATTTCTGTTCTCTTTCCCTTCTGTTCTCTTTCCCTTCTTTACCGTTTCCTGTAGGCCATGTATATGTTAGTTCACTGTTAATAATTTATCTTACGTATCTTGACGAAATTTAGAACAGTCATTTTTCTGATTTGTCTAGACGTCTAGAAACACTTTAGACAAAGTAAATATAATATTAAGTAATTCATAGTCTGTATTTAAATCTAACCGCCATTAAACTAGTGAAGAGGATTAACGATGGAGAAACAAAAAACATCAAAGTAAGAACTTTTCCAATTTCCAGCCAAAACCCTCAAAAGGATTTGCATGCGGCCCAAACAATAGAGACCTTGTATTTTGCAATATTTTCAATATCACCGCGTGAGTCCGCTCAAGTTAGGGGTCTGCTCCTTTGTGCCCGGCTTTAATATCTGTGGGAATGGACATACCGACTCCATTTAGGTAATTTATCATTCTTAAACGAGTGTAGACTCTCCGCTATTATCCTTGTAGACTTTCTAGTCTCGAAAGGGCGAACACTACGCCCTTTTGTCCGGCCATGTTCAAATTAATGGCGGATTCTACCCTAACGGGTTCCGCTCATATTGATCTTGAGTGCGGGACACCAGTCCGATGTCCGAGCTTTATGAATTATTAGCCGTCCGGGTTCCCATAAAATCATCTGTTTAGAAATCCTGTTTCGCTTCACCTTTGCGTTGACCCCGTGGTCAACGTTATTGAAAAGAAAAATAATAACTATGTTCGATCCTAATGACAGTTGAAGCTTTTGATCTATTTATATATCTCACTTATGATTCTGTCGTGTTTTTTTCCCGTTATAATTTAACTTTAATTTCACATGGAGCTAATGAACAATGTAGTTGTAGATGGTGAACGCGTCCTTATCATATGGTGGCGTACTTTCAATACTCATACATTGAAAGTCGAGAGTGTAAATAGTAGTAGTTACTGGAGTTCGAAAAACCATACTACCAACCAGAACTACCAACCAAAGTGTAATTTATTATATTAAAGTCATATTTAAGGGAAAAAGTAAAATGATTTTATTCCCCAAACCCGTTAAAGTAAGGTTCATGATCAAACTACTCGTATATCAATAAAATGTAAATACTTATGAAATTGTTATTGTAGATATTTACATAAAGAGTTTCGTGCGCGTGTGTTATGTCAAATTTACATCACAATCTGTTGTGATGCTGGCCAAGACATAGCTTCCCCTGAGGTCGCGGAGGTCAGTATTAACAACTCTATAAGCCACGGGTCCGACGCGCGCGCATGTATTACGTTTTTTATAAATCGGGATGAGGGATGATCTTACAATAATTTGTTTATCAACAATAAAAAAAAAAATACTAGAGAGTCGCTTTAGTAAAGATATTAGTCATACTTCAACTAATGTTTCAATTGTAATGTAAATTTTAGTTCTTATCATCATCAGCCAATAGACGTCTACTGCTGGAAATAGACCTTCCCCAATAGTGTATGGATTTAGCCCAACTCCTACTACGCTGGCCCAATGCTGGTTGGTGGGGAGCCAGAGCCTCGTTTGTTGTTTAGCAGGGTGCTCTACGAGCAGGTGAAATTACCTAAATTCCGTGAGTTGTGTGGGACCCCTTACACCCCTACTAATTCTACTGCTTCTAATATTAATAATTTTCATTGTTCTTCATTATAAGAAATAGTTCTTGTTTCAGTTAATTACAAACATAGAATAAAATCTAATCATTTCGGCATCTAAAACTAGTCTGTAGTGATTACGGAATACTTTTTTAGAAGTTTTTGAAGTTATAAATAGTGTAATTTATAAACTAACTTCATATGTTAATACCCTTTCGCTGGAAGCTTTAATAACACTATATTTATAAAGGTAGTGTGAATATGCTCTAAAGCTGAAGTTATTTGTCGATATCTATGCTAATGACATAACTAAGTTGAATTTTAATTCATATGAAAATTAATGTTAATCCCATTGGATCCTCAGTGGAGGATGAGCAGGGTTTTCAAACAACAATATATTATATGTTCATCAAACATACAATTTTTATTTGATAATGATTAATATTACAAGAACGGATTTTAGTAGATATTTTTTATGGAGATTATTTAATGCTCCTTAAATGAATGAGAGAAGGATATTACTTAAGATGTTGGTCGATGGAAGGCTTGTGTATATCAAGTTTATCAAAAAGCTTTTGTTCTTCAAGCTCAAACTAAGTTTGTAATTGAAGTATAATTTGTTTTGTATGTATTTACTTATTAATGTATGTTCATATATACATACTTCTCTTCATACATACATTTAAATTATTTAAATTCTTAAGAAATTCTGTAAATTTATCTTGATTTGTAAATTTCATCTCTCCCATATCACATACCACAGTATCTCTCCATCTCATAGGTAGACTGGTATAAAATACCCATAGGCATTAGGTCCTAGGTCCGGAGCTATATTATGCTCCTATTGGACCCTAACATACCTTCTCATACCCTATATTATATATATATATAAAATACCACCTCTCCACTCACCAAAATACCATCCAGCAAGACAATGCCATTAGTTTGCTCGGTACTCTCCCAGTTGGGGTTGAACTAAGAAATTTCTTCTATCTTTAGTGTTTTTCCTTTTATTTTTTTAGTTTTTTCATGGTGGTTAAGTTGGTAATAAGTAAAGTAATTATAGTTTTAATGAGAAAATTTAATACCAAATTATCAAACTATAGTGTATATGTTACCGGAAATGTATGTAATCCGTCATTGTATACAAATCCTAGGAAATGTGTACAATCCGATACTATTTAGGAAATGTATAAAGTAAATGCTTTCTGTAGTAAAACACGTTGTTAATAATATTTTTTTATTCTAACACTTATTGAGACAATCGGGTAACAGTCATACCGTAAAATAATAATAATATGTTCATATTATATTACTAAATAAAACTTCTGAAATCAACTATCTATTAACTTTTAACGTAGCACAAAATCAACTTATACTTATTATTATAAAATCAATTAATTTTAGGAATAACATACATTTCCTAGGTATTGTATACAATGACGGATTACATACATTTCCGTTAACTATGTATATAAATCATAATACTTGGTAAAGGGAATTTAGGATAAGTTTAATCAAATTGAAATTTGCCTTTGGGGCATAATGTATTAATTAATTAGCTTTCTCATTGATATTACGTTTGAGGAGAGCTTTGATAATGTAAGGAAGAAGCATTCGTTTAGATCGTTTTTATTTTTAAATTTCAGTTAGTGCAAAATGGTTGTAATTGAAAAGTTTAATAATAAATAATAGGTCCGGCCCATTGAGGAGCGCGCGGTGTAAGCTCATTATTACCTGCTCGGTATAATATAACACCTGAGCGACGCCGATTAAGCATAATGACTACAAAACCCTTTGTAGTCATTCAGCCACCGATATTAATAAAAAGGGATGGCGACTGGGCCCCCATTGTATCTACTTGTTTACCGAATGGAGTGACATGGACGCTTAGAGGCGAAAAAAACTTCTAGACGGGGAGATGTAACGGATTCGTACGGCAACGTTCCTTGTGCTGTTACTAAAAGACTACTTGAATATAGTCGACTAAATAAGCTAGGTTAATAAAGCTGAAATTTGTCTGTTTATTTGTTAAATTAACGATAGTGTTTGTTTTGGTTTTGTGTTCAAAGATGATCGGTGACCTCTGGCTCCTTGTTGTGTGGTTCGCTTGATTGACACTTGTTTGACTATTTCCCGCCGGAGAGATGTTTTCGGTCGCAGCTTCCAAATATGTTTTTTTTTTTAAAAAATAGTTTTTAGTTGGTTTATTTATATGTTAATTATATGCTTTTGACATACTAACAAGTTAACGTACAAAATTGCGATAAGACAGCGATATTTTGGTATTTAAATTTAAGACTTTAAGTTATTAACGTTGTGTGATATAAAATCATGTAGATATGTATCATCTGATGATGATGATGATTTATTAGTTTTCATTGTCTATCGTTAATAAGAAATTTTATTAAAATAATCTTAGAGAAATCTCTCCGTTTGATATTCAACGATTTTAAATAATTTCTGCCCTGAAACATGTCTAAGGAAACTCATAAAAATATTAGGTTAAATATTTATTGTATGAATATACGAATTTAAATGAAAGAGTAATTATGAATTTTGCTAAATATTCATAAATTTACATATTGGTTATGATTTTAGTACTTACTTAGATAACTATTATGAATAGAAGATATAGAAATTATATAATAAGTATTTTGAGTGGTTAATAAAATAGTCCATGAACATAGTAATCATATGAATAAGGAGATTTATGTGATCTTTCTTGGTATAGGCTTATATTCAATAGATTGATGCAGGATGATGATGATGAAGATTTAAAATTTTTATACGTGTTTAGTATTTAATTAATTTTGGAAGCTAATGAAAGGATTAACATTCATAATTCAAGTATAGTGTAAACTCTTTATAACGAAACTCAAGGGACCGAGGATTTTGTTATCGTTATTTAGTTAACGTTATATGAAGTGAAGATATAACAGAAATAATAATAATTTTTGATAAGTATATTAATGATATAATTAATATATTGTATACATATAATTAGTTAACTTTGTGTATTGTTTTTTTCTTTGCCAGTGCTTGTTTTGTATTTTCTTATGTATTCTATCCATCTCTTGATATGTGATGGAATCTTCTTGATTAAAATAACAACATTTTTCTATTAACTTCATCAAGCGCTTGTTTAATAGTTGGTGGTGGTTCAGAATTATCTTCTCCATCTTCATTCGGTTTTTTTCTTACTATTCTGTAGGTAAATATAAAAAACATTTCTCTGTAATAAAGAATGTCTGTTGCGCTATAAACAGTCTATCAAAGTCTGGGTTTTAATCAACCAAATTTTGATCTTTTCTTTATTATAGTTTAACGTTATAAAGAGTTTACACTGTATTAAAATTTACTAATGGATTAAGAAGACAAGGTAGCCGGCTGTTTATGATGAAGACAAAAAAAACCCAACTGGACATGACGCAGTAAACAGCCGACACAAAAGACTAGACAAGAAAAAATAAACAATGCTTTCGAACAGGGCCACAAAGGTGACAATACTGACAATAGAAACTATGGGAAGCTCACAAAAGTCGCTTATATTTATGCATTGTTTGTTTAACTACTGAGAGGTGACGGAATAAAACAAATAGCTCTTCTTTATACCCCTTTTTTTGTGTGTGGTTTAATTTGCTAACGGCAACCGTGGTGAAATGCTGAAGCTTTCGCAGAAGCTCCTATTGTATCGGTTTTCGCGGATCTAATTGCTTATTATAAAGATACTTGATATAAGCAAGTTGATAAGTCCATAGTGGATACTAAGCAGGTACCGCCGTAGCTCCTATTGCAGTAAACATTACTGTATTTCGGTTTGAAGGGTGCTGTAAGCACTCAATGGAAAAAGTCTTTCTATTTAGTTACTGTCGTCTGCTACTACTTTTGAAGCCTAGGTAAAAAAAGTGATAAAGAATTAGTAACCAACATTGTTGTTTCCCTTGATTATATAGTAGGTAGGTACTACAGCTTCTATTTCTACCGATAAATAGTAATGTGTAAACATTATTGTGTTACAGTTTGAACGGTGCTGTAGCTTGTGAAATTACTGAAGTAACGAGACTTGACAATAGATGTCTCTAGGTGAGTGTAATATAGTGATGTATATCATCTTAACTAGCGAGTTATTATGGATGAACGTATCACTTACCATCAGGTGATCGACTTGCTCGTCTCTCTAGTCGAGTAATAGAAAAATCCTAATTTATCACCGATTAGTACTGAGTAAATTTTACTGTGTTCCTGTTTGAAGAGTGCTCTCACTTATAATATTACTGAAGGAACAATACTTTATATATTATGTCTCAAAGCGTCGAGCGCAATGTTGTGCTATGAATATCATTTTAATCATTACTCATCACTTAACATCAGGTGGAGCTTGCTCGACTCCTCACGTAGACGAATAAAAAAAAACAAATTTATCACCGATTAGTACTGAGTAAATTTTACTATGTTCCTGTTTAAAAGGTGCTGTATGCTAGTAAAATTACTGGAGTAACAAGACAACACCATACGTCACAAGGCTACGAACTCATTGTTTTGCGGTGTATACCATCTTAATCAGCGCGTTGTACCGGCAAGTGTATCACTTAACATCAGGTGAATGCATCTCGTCGAGTCGCTTAATATCATAAAAAATAACAGGTTTTATTATTTTTTTAAATCAGTCACGAGTTGTTTCTCTTTTATCTAACACCGCAAGTGTCCGATAAAGGCGGTTGTGATGCTATTTGTCAAGATTAATAAAAGGTTAAAATAAAAAAAAAAAACGGTGATACATGTAAACATGGAAGACGCCTCGGTATTTACAACGAGATAAGATCACAACTAGAAATATTTCACGGCGACGTGTTACATGGTAACAGGCGATTTGTGACGTGGTAACAGGCTATTTGATATATCGATCCGATCGATCTTCTAACTAAATTAACGTGTTTCGATATTGTAAGGCGGTGATTAAAGGGATCTTATAAATCATTTTCGCACCGCGGATGTTGTGGTGAAAACTTATATTTTTTTAAGTGATGTAAATGCCTTCAGTTACTATTGTTTTTTATTTTGATATGCTTTTTCATTCCTCGGACTATAGTCGGAGACCTTGTTTGCTTATCAAATACTTGTTTGTTTTTATAATTTTTATCTACTAATAG
>DWLS01004065.1:0-14576 GCA_018246255.1 Pachliopta kotzebuea | reverse complement strand
AAAAACGAGAAATCTCGTTTCCCGATGTCTACGTGATTTTTTTAAAAACGAGAAATCTCGTTTCCCGATGTCTACGTAATTTTTTTTAAAAACGAGAAATCACGTGTGTTTTTTAAAAACGTGATTTACTTAACTCACGATATATTTCTCGTATATATGTTTCATTATTAAATGTGAATTTAAAACAATAAAGCCACTTGTATTTTTTGTTTATACGCAATGAAATCAACGCAATGAGAAATCTTGGTAATCCAAGTCACGCAATCATCGAGCCGCATACTTAATCGCACTAAAAACTAGTTTTCTTCAGTTTTATGAAATTGCATCATTAACATATGAAATCGACGTATCAATTTGCAGATCTAAATATTGTTTTTAATATAATTGATTATCTGTTATGTATATTGAGCAGAAGTGATAATAAGCTTGTATATATCACACTTAAAATCCATATATAAAATCGTATATAAATTACTGTTTTGATTCATATTATTGCAAAGACAAATAAATTTATTTGCTTTATGTAAAGTACGATAATTTTAGTTTCATATGGAAATCGTTTTATTAATAATTTTATCATCTAGCCACATTTACAGCGAAAAA
The DNA here is from genome assembly GCA_018246255.1 of Pachliopta kotzebuea. Classification (NCBI taxonomy): domain Eukaryota; kingdom Metazoa; phylum Arthropoda; class Insecta; order Lepidoptera; family Papilionidae; genus Pachliopta; species Pachliopta kotzebuea. The sequence goes on along the minus strand of DWLS01004065.1, from coordinate 13,973 downwards.
TCATTTGTTTAATACAATTATAATATAATATATATCCTATTGATATCATTATATCTAAAGGTCATGGGCATAATTTATCAGTGTTTCCTCAAAAATCTTTTCACTTTAAACATCAAAGAGATTGTTTTTGGTAACTATACTGATGGTATATTTCTATCATAGGAAACCGTATAAATAAGTACTACCACAGCTTCTATTTCTACCGCCAAATAGTAATGTGGAAACATTACTATATTCCGGTTTGAAAGGTGGTTGTGTGCTAGTAAAATTACTGGAGTAACGAGATTTAATATCTAATAATGTCTCAAGGCGACGAGTGCAAGATCGTGCTGTTTATATCATTTAATCAGCGCGTTGTTAACAAGCGAATCACTTACTTTCAAGTGAATGTTTTAATCGTCTCAACGCCTCGTGGCATAAAGCAAATAATAATATTGGTTTTATTAAACCACTGCGTCGTTGAACAAAGAAATAAGTATCAAAAATCACGAAGAAATAACAAGTTATATACAACAACAATCAATGCTTAACAGCAAAAAGTTACTAATATAATTAGTTTAAATTTGATTTATAACCAATTTCGGTTAAATTAATAAATAGTCTTAATGTTATGAATAATATTGGGCTAGTGAATTCTATTGATATTTTAAAAACTGTGTATTGAGCTTTGTGTACATTATTAAAGTACTAAGTAACGTGCCGGATATTGCTACTAACTTGCTCGTTTTTTTTATACATCGTTCATGCTTCCTTCTTTCTCTATCTTTCTCTACTCTCCTTCCACTCTACATTTTTCCTTTCTTTTTCTCTTTTCTCTCACAGGCATCACCTTTCACGACAAGAATCGCCTCATTTTTACATTACATATCTTATTTTATATTACTTTTTTAAATATTACTTTTCCTTATCTCTACATACATATATACATTCTATTGCTTACATTATTTAGCTCATTACATTTTTATATCATATCTCTACTTTGTTACATCCTTCCAAATTTTCCTGCTCCTAAATTTTCCATTTATTTATTTAAGTTAGCCTTTTTTAAATTTGCACTTTTCTAATTTACCTTTTTATTTTTATATTGCTGTCTCTAATTTCTATTCCTATTCATTTATAGTCTTGTTAAGTTTTTTCTATTCAATTTGTTCGTTATAAAGGCGGAAAGAGCACAATTTTCTGTTTTGAAAATAATTTTTCAAATCCCGTACAATAATAACATTACATGGCTACACCAAATGATGATGCACAAAGTGCACTAAATATATCTTATCAACTGGTAAATACAAAATATCACCTATCAGTCAACTCGCAGTTTCTACGGCGTGATAATTCGCTTATACAATTATATTATAACTTTCTGTAAATTTAAAATATATTTCATCAAAAATTCAAATAGCTAAGTTCTCTAACATACTATGCACCTCAAAACAAAACAATTCACTTACACGTATTGGTAATATTTATTGCTTGTGTATATCTTCTAGTACATAACAGCCTATACCTCTTTTATTTATTGTAAATATATAGATATTTTACCTGTAGATATATTTATTATAAAGCACAGTATAATTCAGTAAATTAACAGATACTGTAAATCAATATACAAATATTAGGAGTACTTCTGTGCTTTGGAACTTCTATATCCAGGTATCTTTCAATGACGAACCCAGGCCTAAATAGTTAATTTTTTTCGTTTCGCTCATCGACAAATATCGCTCTTCGCCTATTACAATTTCGATAAAAAACACATTAACATTTAATTACTATTTATTATTGAATTATTCAAATTTATTGCTAATTGTAAACAGTTAACACAAATACATTTCATACGTAATAAGTAAAAAATATTATCATAAAAACATATATGTAATTTTTTGTTAAAGGAAACTGTCTTCGCGAATGTAGAAATATACAGAAATTCATTTATAATTTTATCATTATCCTTATGACATTTTGAAAAAGATTAATACGGTCACGAGTGTAATAAAAAAAAATTATTTAATGGCACAACCGCAATGTACAAGTAATTAAACTTACCGGTACTTTATGATTTCGCAAATTCTCGTACTCGATTTCTTTTAAACTAATACAATAGATATTATAGAATGAAAACACTGAACACTGGGAATATTTAAAATATTATTATTGAATGTAAAGTATATGTTGTTTTAGTATAATATATAAATAATTAAATATATAACAACGTTCATCGCGGTGTCGTGGAAGGTACTGAAGCTATTCACCGGGTGCGCATGCGCACAGTGTGTGCTGTACGTTCCGCCGTTTGGAGTCCTCTTATCTATACATATATTTATATATATACAAGTAGTGGTTTTTTACAAAGCATTATTCGCACTACCAATAATTTATAACAAAGAAGCGGCGAAACAAGCGGGATATTCCTAATAGTAACTAATACACACTTCACCATGTCCTATTCATTTGCTTTGGGATATTAAGTCTCATTTTCCCAAAAAATTCTACAGCTACAATTTATATTTGTATATTACTATTGTTTAGTAGTAAAAAATCGACAACAGAGTAAATATTTATGATACAAAAGACATCTTAATTAAATTTTTATATGCATAAGTAAGAAATTCTACGTCTTTTTTAGTTGGGATGGATACAATAACGTTATTTAGTTACGTATACAGACTAATGTTTAATTTTTGTTTGAAAAAGGCTTATGTTTAGTTGTGGACTGCTGTGAGCTGATGTAGATGATGGTCATCGGATGAATTTCTCTATTCAAATATAACTACGATGTATCAGTAATGTACTAAACCCTTAAAGTTCTTTTAACTTTATCATGTAGTTGGTTAAGTACTTAAGTTTAGCGACAGACTGATTTACATACAAATATGAAAAAAGAGGATGTTAATATATTGAAGATAAGTTATCGATTTACATTCAAACGATCTTTAAAGTTATGTGCAATCGTTCTGCAGTTTAATTCCTTTTTTGAGAAAAATCATAACTTTGACTTAAAAATTGCTCCAAGTAATTCATTAGAAAGATGTAGCGAATAAAAAAATCGATCAATACGATTTATTGAATCACAAAACAAAGTCGAAAAACATTTCCAACATTTCAAGTGCAAGTTTCTATTTCATGATAAAAAGAATAATCGTTAAAGATCCTTCGAATGGTAGTTTTAAAAAGGTAGGATTTTTTTGAAAAACTACCATTTTTTTTATTCTTAATAAAACAAAGGGTAAAAATTCATTAGTTTTTAGATTGTCATACGTATAATTGACTGAGTATTCTGCTTTAATACATTTCGCCATCACTGTCTTTAATTGTCACCTAATATCCAAATTGAGGTCATATTAGCCGTATTACAAATAAAAATACTTTACTGTCTTAGTAGTCTATTTTCGAGCTCAATGATTCCGGACTATATTTGAAGTTGGGGTCAAAAAAAAGAGTATTGTACTATTGTTACGGAATTAGCATTAAAGATTTTCTTTTCTCTGTGATATTTGGCAATGTATCCCAAATTAGGTTATAAAATAAAATTTTGAACTTGAAGAAGTTAAATGAATAAAGTCTTTTTTAAATTTATTTTCTTAATAATGTTATGATTGATACATACAAATAAAGCATGAAAATTAGTTTACTTTTCATCAGTTAAACGACAGTAGTAATGATTTATTTTAGAGACCTTGAGTGTCCTAAATAGGCAATGAATACTTAAAGCTTCATATGTAAATTTAGAAAAAACGTTTCTTGAATGGTGTTAAATTGTAGTCTAGAATTTCTTATTGTGTTCCAGTTTAAGGATGTAGATAGAGAAATTACTGGAGTAACATGACAAAGTCCTAAAACCTTGCCATCTTCATTATATACGTGATACAGACACGTATATTATGAATCATTCATTCGCGAAAAATGATTAATTTCCGTCTGGATTATGATGAAATCATACATAATACCCATAATATATGAACTTTTACCTTTTACCATTCATTTTCTGTTAAATAATTAATTAGGCTGTATCAATAAAAACAACTATTTCAATAACATATATTTATTAAAAAAAAAATCTAACATGCATGTGTGTGTGCAAAATTTATAAGTAAATCACACAATCTTATAACTACAGTTTATCTACCAACTCTTAATCATACTTAAAGTTAAAAAAAACTTTGATTGGAACAGCTGAAACTTTGGGTCTTCTTTCATGAGAGGGAAGGTTAAGTTCCAAGCTGGCTAAGTGTTGGCGGAGGTAATAAAACTTAGTTCCAAAATATGTCGGGTTAACTCAAGCTGTGGGGATCGAACCCAAGTATATACAACCCGTTTAGACAAACAACTACACTGTTAACTTAAACTCATGATATAAACCTTTTTGATTAAGCCTTTACGTACTAATTCCATTAAAACTTTTTAAACCGTCCACTTAAAAATTATTAATAAACTAGTTAAATAATTAACTGCATATTTCAATTATAGTGAACACTTTCAAAATGTCCATTAAAAGTTGACAAATTTTATCATCGGCCTGCATCAATGGTTTTCTACAAATTGTTATTCGTACTACGTAAAAATAGTATAAAATTGTTCTCATATTAGAGAGATTTTCGGCGCGACGCTGCGTTCTGGACGTAGTTTTATTTTATTTTATTTATTCAGAAAACCAACACCGTATACAATATAAAATAATTTCTATAAATATATTAAGAGGTAAAGCTAATTAGAGGTTTCCATATATAACTTAATAACATGTTGGTACGCGCAGATAAAACATTAATAAAAAATTTTGATATTAATTAATGGAGAATTACAAACGCAGATATAATAAGGCTAAATATAGGCTTAATCTATAGTTTCGCGCCGAAAACTTCTAAGCTGTTATTATACTAAAAAAATTGGTTTTAATGAATAATAATCTATCACAAAGTGAAAATATTAAGTTACAATGGAAACCAAAGATTATGTATGGAAAGGATTAAGCAAATAATAACAGAAAAGTCTAAACGTCTGGATTGTACTCCCCGGATTGATTAATTGAATCGAACGGACATACTTTTGACTTTACCTTAACATAGGATTTGAAACGGGCATCTGGAAATATAAGTGGTTTTTATTTGGATTCTACTATTATTGCTTATGGATGTAACTTCGACCAATTCAAAACATCAAAGAAGTGGCTTTATCACCGAGAATAATAAGATATGACAACAATAAGACAAGACATAGCGTTGGCCTTACAATCAAGAACAAAGATGTGGCTTCGGCTTTTAAAACTACCAAAATTTTCATATAATTATTAAAAATAAGACCTGGCTGTATGGACTTAAGTTCTTTGCCTTTCCCTTCGGGGATAAATTAATATCAACATCATGTTCTATTAGGTATTTGTTTATTTGAAACGATGAGACAGCTGAAAATTATTATCAAGTCCACTGCTGGATAAAGGCCTTTCTTAGTTCGATTTTTGGTTGATAGTTCCTCTTATAGTATAAAATACCGATGCCCACATAAACGGCGTTATTTAGGGTAATGAAAAATAAGGGTCTGTGATGAGTGAAGACGAAAGCCGCATATTTCTCAAATATTGCAGAACCGTGGTAGAGGAAGTAGTAAAGAAAATAAATAGCAATGGTCCAAATTTGATTTTAAATAAGAAATTGAGCCAAGATAACAAGAAATCTTACTAGAAAATTTAATAAATAACGTAAATAGGATAAGTATGAGACAATTTTGGTCTGAGACGCGATGCATAGAAGAGGAAACTAAATGAATGTTTTAAAAGGACAACAGTGAAATATATAGGAAGTATGAAAGCGAGAAGAGAAAAATGAAATACTAGATGTTATGTCTCTATATTACTAGGTTAGTGCGTTTTTTATCGTGGTATAAATTATTATTTAAAACCATAAAGAATCGTGGTCAAACATCATCATCATGAGGTGCCTTCTTCAAACTGAAGTTTTGGCGGTTAAAGAAAACTATACCGCTCTTCAGATATATAAACTCTTTATTGCTCATATTATTCAGCTTGTTCTTTAAACACTAACCTATCTTAATAAAAAATGGTCAAAATAATCTATGCCCATTTATGGATGTAAACACACCAAATTAATATTATTTGTTTCTTTATACTTAATGGATTTTCTTAAAAGAATTCTGGCAACATGTCAGTTGTATGTTGATTTTATTTGCTTGAGAATTTGACGTTTTCAAATTGGGGTTGCCATAGAGTAAAAGCATTAGCCTCAAATATATGCTTACTTTATTTAAGAAAAAATCTCAAAACATTTCAAAAACAGTTCAGAAAGTTTATAATATTTTGAATAGTTTTTTTTCCAAGGACATTTAGCCACTTATACTTATATTAAGCTAAATATTACTTAGTAAATTAAACATTCTTAATTATTAGTTAAAATATAGCTTAGAACAATTTTTAATTCATTTTGACAAGGTATAAATTTTCAATTTTGTTTATGCGTCGAAGCGATGGAAGGGGTGTTAAGTGAAACGTCTACACTTGTGCAGCGTTAGTATGTTATACATTGCACCACATTACGCTCGTTGGTTTTTGACATGGGATGTAAGTATTGCTACCCTGTTATTAAAAGATCACTTTTTTCGGTTGTTATTATTGTGGATCGGTGAACATTTTCGTGTAGGTGGCTAGGCGTGAGCCCTGGACTCGTGAGCGAGTTGCGCGTGCTCGCGGAGGTGAGACATGAGGAGCTGCAGGTACTCCTCGCGGTGCTTGGAGAAGTGCTGCACGTGCGGCGACCGATCCCAGCACTGCCATGTGCACTGAGAAATTGTGTTGTGTGAGATAATACATATTTTTTTTAAATTTTAAGGATATTAATTGTATGTAATGTCCTTGTGCTGTGATTTTCTTTTACGTAACATTGAGGGATTTCGCCAAAATCACCACGCGGATGTGGAAGAGGATTGTTTGATGTTACTCGGTTAGCATGCATCACCATCCGTAATTTCAGTGATAGTTGAAGAATATTATTTTTAGAGAAAAAGAAAATTATTACCTTTATGCCCATCTCGCACCAGGAGTCATAGACGGAGCGGTTGCTCTTCTCAGCGCCGACGGGATCGCTGCTTGAGAGAAGGAACAGCGCTGGCGCGTGGCACAGGTTCGTGTGGAAAAGCTGCGAGGATCGAATGTAGTGGGCCGTAGCCACGTCGTGGAACGTCCTCATGTGGTACCTGAATCGCATAACAGATACTTTACTCGCATCAAACCCACGATATATGTTTCAAAAAACAGATATCTTTTTTAAACACTTGCTTGGCTTTCTTTGATATTACAGAGAACTAGTGGTTAGTTAATGTTATGGCCAATCTGAACATCACGGGGTCCCCAGACCTAGAGGGCGGCCGAAGACAGGATGGACAGATGTGGTCAAAAAAGGTCTTAAGTTCTGCAAGGTTACCGAAGAGAACTCGTCCGACAGAGCGAAGTGGAAGAGAAAGAGCAGAAAGGCAGACCCCACCATCAGATGGGAATAATAAATGCCACGGAGAGAGACAGAGAGAGAAGACCAGTCGTGGATTTTCCCTAAGGGTCAAGAGGGTCAGGAGACCTTGATGTTGGGCGACCAATGGTAAAAAATTAAATTCATTATGTACTCAATATGATGGGTACTGGGAAAGGGATGGCTGGTACTTACTACATGGGCCTAGGGCCACCAAGACTAGAAATCCGTCACTGCAAGAAACTATTACTGGGAGAAGTTAAGAGTTATGAAGAATATCTACTCATACCTCCTCGGAGATCACTCTTAGTACATCACCAATGCATTATATATTACATCAAAGCACATCGCAGGGATAGTCATGTTTTTGTTATATAAAATTATTAATACACAGACAGGTTTATCACATGACTACACCACATATCTCATGCAGACTATCTCACTCTAATCACATTAATAAATTATATGTCTGTAGATAAGAGTTGCATAATTATTAATAAATTGGTTTTTTCCGTTATAGTATTATTATTAAACAATTGATCTAAAGGATATTGATAAGTAGTTTTTTAATAATGATAAGTCAAAGACGGACATGATATTCACGTGATGATGTATTACATGTGCTGATTATAATAACTGATTTAAAGTAATCAGTTTTATGATTAATTTCACATTTCATTATTAAACAAAAGTTCTTAAAATGTCGCGATTTTCATGTATTTCATTGAGTTTATTTGACTACGACTTTTTCAGTGCTTTGTAGTTCTGGACCATCTCAACCATGACATCAGAAAAACTTGCGAAAGAACATCTCTTTCCACTAAACATGAATGAGACTCGAGATTACCATAACAAGAAGACTAAAGACCAAGTGAAGCTCATTCTGTGTAGATGTGACTGCACTCAATAAATTAATCATTAGCATAAACATAGATCAAAGATCTCCATCCCAATTGTTTCTGCACAGCAGCATTTACTGATTGTGAACCAAAATTATATGCTGCAGCTAATCTGTTGTAACTATGACGATTAGATTTCCAACAGCTTTTTTTTCATAACTATATATGCTGTAAAGCACTTAAAAATTACTAGCCAATATAGTCTTTTCAAGCTCCAAAAACTCTCTTACCTGCTGCCGCAGCTTAAGGACAATATACTCTTTTTTCAATAACTTTGAAAATGTGATGGACCAACATGAAGATCAGATTAATATTTTGTACACTTACTCCATGTACGCCTTAAGAGTCTTCTGCATGATTTTATTCTTTGGGAACACAGCAATGGGTACTCCGATGGAGATTTCGGAGATGTCCGCTGCGGAGTCCCACACCTGGGCTGTGATGCGATCCAACACTGGTTGGTATCTGTAATCATTGGAATACCCAAATTTTGATTTAAGTTCATAAGACATGGTTAGGTGTTTTGTTTGAGTCTGCATTGGACTTGTATTTGTTGCAGTAAAACATGAGCTGGGACCGTTCTTGTGAAGTGCTTATGCATAGTGCATTTATCTTATTGGCTATCAGTCTATGATTGCAGACAGCTGAAAAAAATTATTTATTTATATTCCTTGTGATCTTTACTTGGTGTAATATTCATGATATATGAACATGTGTGTAAGTACAGCATCGCCTCTTTGATGAGTGAAAATGAAATTCGCTGCGTATTTTAAATATTACAAGACTGGTAGAAGAGGTAATAAATAAAGACAAGAGAAGTCCTCAACATTTAAATTTATTAAAAAATTAAAAGTATAAACCATATAAGTAAGACAAAATATGAACAAGAACTAAAAGGAAACAAATGTAAAGATAAGGACGAAGGATATGAAATGTATGAGAATAAATAATAATTTGGTTTAGGAGACGATGCACGAGTGATGATATATACATGTAAGAAAATGAATAAAAGAAATTGAGGTATGAAAATAATAAAATAAGGGAAAGGAAAATGACTGAGAAAATAATAGAAAGATTAGAGACAGACAAAAATAGACTGTTACCCAAAACAAGTAAGAGGAATGCTTAAAAGAAATCTGTATGTACTTACAGATCTCTATTGTTCATGACATGAGCGCACACCTCGCCCCATATGTAACCGCCCACTGAGAACCCGTGCACCACCATCGGCTGCTCGTTCTCGTTCGCAGCCATCAGCTTTATGAGATCTCCTGCTACCAACTGTAATATGAACGTGTCATATTAATTTTACATAAACATTCCATTCACTAGTCCCTTTTGCTGGAGACACTCTAAGTACCGCCGCAGTTCCTACAAGGTTTGACAATTAAGTAATGAGACTGATTCCATAAAAGCCGTATATTTGAAAATTATTCTACAACTCTGCCATCCCCTTCAAAATAGTCCCCTTGGGCAGCTATACAGCGATTCCAGCGCGTTTTCCATGCTTCGCAACATTTCTGGAACGCTTCGAGCCCGCGAGTACCCTCGTCACGGCCACTTGGATGTCCGTGATCGATTCAAAATGGTTTCCTTTGACCACCGATTTTATTACGAGAACGATAAACGACTAAGAGCACTATCACCATACACTTTTATAATTTTAGCGTACGTTTCCGAAGCTGTTTCGCCCAATCTGGCGCTAAATTTTATCACGACGCGTGTTATGTTGCCATAAGAGGAAGGCCAACAAAAAACAAGGGAAACACTTACTGATAAACTAAAATATAAATCTGTTACAACTCGATAACAGATCCATTAATCACATATAGTTTATAAACTTGCCACAAGGAGCCGTTGTATAACGTTAGTATATAAGAAGCTTGTATTACTAAATAAAGTCAGTTCTCTCTCAGTTTTTATTAACTTCACATCTCATAGCAAGCATGTAGGTTTTTTTAAAAACCCTTCCACCCGATGGCTCAAGGTAACTCGCGTTGCTCTTGATTTCGTTTCTCCATTTTCATGACGAGCACTACAAACACGTCTACTCAACTTGACGCAGCAGGCGAACTAAACAAACTAGAGCGATGGTACATATATTAATGGAGAGGGGAGGGAGATGCCGGAAAAAGAGAAATGGAATTTCAAGGTTACAGGTTTACCACAAGCGCGGCAATAAAATCAGTCTCATTACTTAATTGTCAAACCTCGTATATATACTCACGCATTTCTCATCCTAAGTTTGTTTACTATGAATTGCGGTATGTTTACGATCATATTTAGCGATCATGCGATAAATCATTATAATCATACAGGTTCCGCTAGGAAGTGAGGCGTGAGGGCTGTAATCCTCTGTCCGCCTACTATTGCAGAAATTTACTATAGAAATAGGAAAATAAGATGCAATAGGAAAGTATTGAATAAACAAAAAAAAAGTAGTTTTAGTAAGAATGCAGCGAAATTTGGTCTGGAAGAGATGCATGAAAGAAGAATGATGAAACACACAATAGGAAAGAAGGACGAAAAAATGTGGAATGAAAGTAGAGAAAAAGGGAATGAGAAAAGACAAATAGAGTACAATAAAAAAGAAAGAATATTACCATTACCTAAAATACGAAGAAGGAAGGCAATTTAAAAAACTTATTGCTGTAGTACAGTTAGAAATAAGCGGGTAAGGAAAAAAGCGTTTGTTAAAAAAATCTCTTACCAAGATGTTACGTTATTGTACGGAATTTCAAGGTCACAGGTTTACCACAAGCGCTTAATCAAACCTCGTATTTCTACTAACATATAATAATGTACAAAAATAACTTCCGGTTGGTCGACTAGAACCGAAAGTTCATAACTTTACTTATCAAAAATATGCACCATTAAGGTTCTTGGTGATTTTTAGTCCCACTTCCAGTTGGCCGGTTATACCGGAATTACATACAAATAGTAATTTTTATACGAGGAACTTATGTATAGAAGAATAATGTCAAAATATGTATAGTTATAGTACTCAGTGACTTTCGGCACCACTTTCGGTTGGCCGAACGGAACCTGGTATGTCTGAGAATTATCTCCGTTTCTACCTCAATATTAACGCCAAGTTTCATTTTGGTCGGCCTTACTGTTTGTCCAGGGATCCACCATAACGAAATTTGTACACACACACACACACTTGACTGGATCATAGTCAATGCAAAATTGACAATAACTGTAGCATTCCTTCTATAATGTAGCTCTACAAGACGTTGGAGACTTACTGCTAGAGTATACATCAGAACAAATCTCAGTCCAAAGTTCAATTGATTAAAATTACCTGTGATCCTTTAACGGGCCACATGAGCTGCCACGGTGTGCAGGACACGGAGACCACGTCGAATCCCTGCTGTAGGTACAGCGAGGCGTACTTCAGCACGTGCTTCTGGCGCGCTAGCAGCCAATTTATCATAATGCAGATCGGCCTGTTCAGCTGTTTGTCCAATCTGAAAATATTGATGAGTTAGTAAATCGAAGGTAGCACAAGTAGAGTTCCATGAACTGCTTATCATATGGATGATGCTGCTTTTTTTTCGATTGATGTTGTCGCAATATAAAGAAATATAAGGGAAAGGAGAAAGCAGAGGGAAAAGGATTAGGGGAGGAACGAATCGCTGGACAGAGATATAAGAGGAAAGAGAAAGGGCAGAGATAATTCAATAGATACTTATAGGTTGCTGATTGATCTAATGCACCACATGGGCATTGCTTAATGCCAATTTACCGCCTTCTTCACACACTTCGAATGCTATATATTTTTGTTTCAAACGTCGCAGTCTTAGCAGATTGCTCCTGGTCATTAAGTGGTAGCAGTAACCTGTTCCACTAGACGCCTCCACTCCTTCCTAATTACTCTCTTTCGTACAATCGTGCAGATGGAAGTCTATTACCAATCCGATCTGGTCGAGACATTTGATGGTTTCTTTAATTTGTACTATTCTTCTTGATCAAAGAAATGCTGATTCTTTTTTTTTCTTTTATTCCGTATGAGTCGTATTTTAGTATCACTGAAGGTAGATGTTTGGATAAGACTGTAGTTGGGGCCTATTAACAATAGGACTAAGGTAAGCCCTGCCTGTCGTAGAAGGCGACTGAAAGAGTTTTTGGGTACACGGGTTTTGATGGAGGTCTCCTATTCTCGCAGCATGCTGTGGGAGCTGGGGAGGGTAACAGCTCTCCCATGATGTACTTAGCAGAAGTCCAGGGAGGCACAGATGAATTGCGCAAGAAATCCCGCAGCCTTCTGCGATGCAGTGAGGATGATTACCGAAAGAAGAAAAGGTTTTAGTGGGTATAAATCTCACATAAACCTGACTTTCCAGAATCTCTTCAAATTTCCATGCAAAGGTCAATGCTTCGCCACGATTTCGCCTGGTGTTAAATGGTTTGATCTATGGTGGTAAAGCCCATTAACCTAGTATATTCACACTTGATATGAACACACTCATATCGTTTGTCCAAATGGACGGGAACACTGACGCCAGCAATTTGTTCCACACCTATGCTGTTCTTATTACGAAAGAACGAAACCTCTTTGTGGTTTGAACGCCTGCCTTCCACTCTAAAGGTACCAAGTTCGAATCCAGCCTGCATTGATGAATTTTTCAATTTATATGCACTTAGTATAACAACAATTAATATCAAGTTCTTTAAGCCAAATCGAGTGGATATAAAAGAAGCCTGTTTGTGGGTATATTAGGAATGTCCACAACATAAGGATGGAGTATCGTCGTGGTGGTCTTCCGATAGTGGAAAGGATGGATGATTACGTCATCACTCAATCCTATGTAACACAAAAATAACTCAAATTTTCAATTGTTTCATAAATAAATGTTAAGACAGTAACAAGTACAGTAAGCAATGTGCAGTTCTTATCGTAGTACATAGCCGTGTGGAACTGAACTTTGTACCGTTCAATTTGTAATCTAAACGTCTGTCGTTTCATATCTGAAGGTGCACTTTGCCATGTAAGATACCACCCAAAACCACAACCATTATATTAAAAATATATATTTGATAGAGTAGTTTAATACGTTGTTGTTGAGTGGTGGATTTCTATTATCGGAGACCGGCTAGGTCAGTGTCTCTCTACCCTGAACTGGTTCCCGTCTTGCCGTGGCGGTAGGGCTCTAGTGGCTTGGTCGCCCATGGTGTAGTTAAGAACCTACCTCTCTAGCCGAGCTCCAGCAGCTCACCTCAGATGTGTGCCGGTGGACTACAAAAGCTTCCCCGTGATCATACCGTAAAGGACGACGGAGGAACATCGTGGTGGTGTTAGTCGGTGCAAGCCCGACATAAAAACTAACCTAACCTAACCCTCAAGTCAAAAAGAAAAGGTCACTGTTCCTAGGTGAGGCGTAAGACCCACATAGGGAAAATTTTGTCATTCAGAGAGACAATCTGACTTTTTTTTTTTTAAATATATAGCTTATATAATTTATTGAACTTTCGACATTGTATAAAAATCAGTCCTCGGGATACAAAGAAAAAAATTACAATCTGTTCTAACTAGTCCTCACGCTCCTTCATATCTCTGTGAGCGCTTTGAGTACCTTGTTCCCTACGGATCTCAATGTCGCTCCTC
>DWLS01004064.1:0-14577 GCA_018246255.1 Pachliopta kotzebuea | reverse complement strand
AGCGTTCTTTCAAATAATGTGGAGCAAGTGGATTGTACAGTATATTATATAAACTATAAAAAATGTGAGCATTCCGGTGAAGACGGATTTTTTTTTTGTACTTTATGTACAAAGTGAAATAAATTAAAAAATAAATATAAATAAAGTCTTTATGTAGAAAAGTGAATAGGTTTATTAGACTAGTGCCGATTTACCATTTTCCATATCAATTTTCCTTTATGATCGTGATACTGAGAGTTAAATTTTTCCTTTCAGAGTATGCTCGCGTTTGTGGTAAGGACGTGCCGATATATTCGGACTCCGAAGGCAAGCTGATGCAGAGCGGTCACAGGGGCAGCCAGGCCAGTCTGCTGTCTGCATCTGGTAATTTCTTGTTTATTCAATAAAATTACAATACTGACGGTCAAAATAAAAAAAAGGTATATACTTCATGTTGTATATGTTGTTAGTGTTGACGGCGAGCGAGATGACGTCATCGACGACAAGCAGACAGTCAAATGAAGCAGTCGAAGACACTCCCCCCATACACGAAGAATCCTATATGTGAGTAGTGTAGTTTTTCTTGTAGTCAGTTAGGTAGCCCCATAAAACACAAATTTCAGAGTCCATTAAATAAATAACTCTCTAAACACTATATTTACTAGCTGTTTAACTATACTTATTTCAATCAAAAATTTTTATGAATGTATATAAAATAATATAAACTTTATAACATTTATTTTTTAGTTAAAGCTACAAAATTCCGCCTCACATATCTTTAAGAAGAGAGTTAAGGATTACTATCTTCACCTCTAGTTGCATATTTTATTTTTACCTCTATGTATACTTGCTATATATGTTCCTTATATATTACTATTACTACAACACGGTACACCTACACAAATAATTATAATAGTATATCCTTCTTATTTATGTATGCTGTAAGAGAACTCTTTTTATAGTTAAGCTCGCCTTTGTGACATTATGTTACTTTTATTAAATAGTATTGTTTTATATATACGTGTAAGTGTACATAGAGTATAAGTCATGATATTACAGAAAGAAAATATTTCATGTAGAAATAATTTAAAATTGAACAGGACCAGTCAATTTGATTTGTCTGGTAAATCTAGTGTTAATGTATTCACTGCAGGCATTCGATGTCTTCTTTCATTAAGAGAGTAATAGCCATTTATACACGATGGTGAAGTACAAGTTAAGAGGTATCATATATTCACGAATTGTTGTTTAAAATTGTTATTCTTCGAGTGGTTTTTTGTTGTTCCCTTTGGTTAAGTTAGGTCAAGGCTCATATGTAATTTTTTATTCTAAATTTCAAATTAGTTCCTTTCTTTCTATTCCCTTCTTACATATCTTTCCTGTCTTTCTTGCTTTAGTCTTACATTCTAATATATCATTCCATTTCGTTCTTTCATACATCCCGCTCATCTCGGAGTTAGTTTTCTCTAGAATTTTTCTTTGCACGAAAACTCAATCTCATTGGGACTAGATTATATATATATAGATTAGTTGGTGTTATAATAACTGAACAAAAATTTAAAAATTCACTGGTGCAGGCCGAATTCGAACCCAGTAACGCGTGGAAGGCAAATCATGGCTCCGCCTCTAATGTGTTATCACCTTTAAAGTTGTATTATCGCTGCTTTTACTAAACTTTCAATGCTAATTGTACAGCGGTGAGGAGTCGGGTTGTGCGGGAGATGAGTGCCTGTCACTGGCCGGGTTCCTGATCTCTCGCGCGTGCAGCAACAGCGTGGTCGCGAACTACCTGTACTGGTACCTGCTGATTGAGTGCGAGGACGTGGAGGCGCCGCGCCAACCTCCACGTCACATGTACCTAAGCGTCATGAAGACATTCTCGCAACGGCTCGCCAAAGGTAACTAAAGAAAGCATAACCAAGCCCCCTTTGTATAATATTCAAAAATTTCCGATGTTAATTTAACATTGATGTTCTGCAAAAACCATCTATATATTTAAGTTCGTCAATTGCTGCAGTAGTAGGCGAGCAAAAGGTTACATGCCACACTCCTCGCGTCCTTTTAGAATCTCTATATGATCGTAATATATCTGTAATTCAAGTATATAAACGTAGGATGAGAAATGCGTAAGTATATAAATAACTACACCTACTGCAGCTTTGAAGGCGAATACCAGTGAACGTGACTCGCTTTATAGGTCTGGGTAATGGTGAACAGTTCCGAGGCCCGAATATTTTTGCAGGCCAGGGCCATAGGCAAGCCTTACGAATGACTCGATACGTAACTAGACATACAGCCTTATATAGAGTAGTTCGTGTTTGAATTGAGCGTGCTTGTATTTATATAGTCATGTTCCCTAATGTATGTATGCAGCTGATATCGAGTAGGACTTGCAATACTTTTTACATTCACCAGCCTCTCTCTTACGGCTCACTTGTAGTCTAATCGAAATATTTGTAAACTAGGGAACGCCGACCACCAACGCACCAGGTCGTTCCTCGCGCGGCAGCAGGTGTTCATTGACAAGTTGGTGAAGCTAGTAAAAACAGTCGCGCGTGAGAGCGGCAACCGCAACAAGAAGGCGGAGCGGCTGCAGCAGCTGCTCGCCGACCCCGACGCGTTCAAATTCAACTTCACCAACTTCGAACCGATGCCGTTCCCTCTTGATCCCAACGTCACCATAAAAGGCATTGTCGCGAAGAAAGCCAGTCTCTTCAAGTCCGCCCTCATGCCGTCAAAGTTGACCTTTCTGACCACCGAGGGTATGGAGTACGAGGCAATGTTTAAGCACGGCGACGACCTGCGGCAGGACCAACTTATACTTCAAATGATCACACTCATGGATAAGCTGTTGAGGAGGTAACATGTAATATCTTTATATTCTTTCATTAGAAAGTAAAAAAAATCTTGATTATCTTTGGGAATTACAATATTAAGAATAACGAGATTTTTTAAAATAAATTAGCATCGTCTAACCTTTTAATAATAAATTGTTTCCTTTCTAAGCAAGCCCCGGTTTTTGACGGTCAAAAAAAAAATTAATATCTGTAATTCTCAGAGAAAACTTGGACCTAAAGCTGACGCCGTACAAGGTGCTCGCGACGAGCTCTCGGCACGGCTTCCTACAATTCATAGAGTCGGTAACTGTGGCCGAGGCCTTGGCTACGGAAGGCAGCATCCAGAACTTCCTGCGCCGGCACAACCCTGCAGAGGGCGCGCCGTACGGCGTCCGCCCCGACGCGATGGATACGTACGTGCGCAGTTGTGCAGGATACTGCGTCATCACGTATCTGCTAGGTGAGAACCCCTCAATCACGCTGCAGTGGCCACATCATTGTAGCCCCGCTCAAACAAAACATTTCCCTTAACTTAATAGTGTTTAAATTATTTACATGGCGTGTTATTACTTCGTCGTGAGTAACAATAATTCTGTTGAAGGCAAACACTCAAAAACTCCTGCTCTCATATTTTAACCGCGGAAACTCAGCGATGCTGCTATTGAACCAAATTTATACATTATGTATTTATTTGCACAATCAAAAGAAGAGAGAAAATTATATGTATATAAAAGTGATACAGTAAATAAAAGGGCTAACATTATGTCACCACTCATTCTCTTCAGGATGTGAAGATAATAAAGGAAAAAAAAATTACAAATAGGTGCAAAAAAACCAAAATCTAGTTAGTAACTATCCAGATGAATCAAGGAAAAGTCTACTGTCAACCGGAATCTATGCGTCACGGAGATTGTTACTAAAAAGCCTGATAACCTGTTTCTGGTGAATATAATAAAGAATTTACTTCACGGGTTACAAAACCTAGAAACTATTTTAAATTATTAAGAATTATCGATATACGTTTAACCTGTAATGTACCACACACCAGCGGGCGTTCATAGTGCCGCGGATCTTGAATTCAAATGTTATTGGCTTTCGAGAATTGTATCTCAAACCCTTAAAAACATAAACAATCAGAGTCAAAAATGTTGAGTCAAGTACCGCCTGCTGAAGACATAATCATAGGGCGGTAATAACGGTTTTTTTTAATTCAAGCGCGCGTGTTAAAGGAAAGGTTAATGTTCTATTCTTCCAAAACATGTTGCAGCAAGTTGATAAATACATCATACCGGCAGGTGTCGGCGACAGGCACTTGGACAACCTGCTGCTCCGACGAGGCGGTGCGCTGTTCCACATCGACTTCGGCTACATCTTAGGTCGCGATCCGAAGCCGCTACCACCACCTATGAAGCTCAGCCGCGAGATGGTGGAGGCGATGGGCGGAGTGCACGCGGACCACTATCACGAGTTCCGCAAGCTATGCTACACTGCCTTCCTCCACCTCAGAAGGTACTGCATCCTATCTTCTATCGACTCTACACAACACTTACTTCCACCTCCAACCTAGCTGAATGATGTATACAAACCTATTCAAGTTCAGAGTTACTATTTATCTTTTAAACGTCTTGCTGAAACAACATTCACACAATAATCCTTGTTAAATTCAGATCATATAATAAAGTAAATACTTGGCTAGGATTGACATCCACTGCTGGACATAAGCCTCTCTTAACAATGGGAGGATTTTGGGCTATATAGCTCAATACGGGATGGCAAAGAGCCAGGGTCTCGTTTGATGATCAGCAGGAAGTTGGCTTGGGTCCCATTACTTGTATGGGACCCTTACACCTCAAAGAATAGAAAGAAAGAAAGAAAAATATTTATTTCAGTCTGCCTAAAAATACACACAAATAGCACAACAAAAATATGAACATTAAAAAAATAATAATAGCAGTAGGAAGGTGAATAGGATTCAACTCAGCAATACTCCAGCAATTAGCAGTAGCGCTGGTTCTCTGTTGGACCCTTGTACTTATGCAATGGTGCTAGACATTCATGTAATAACCTTAATAAATTTTGATTAAAATAACTAACGAAAAAGGAGGAATGGTAAAGTTGAAGCTGTATGAAAGTTTAACACAATAGTTATTAATAAAATTACATAAATAAATTAATTACTAATAAGTGTGCCTAATATTAATTTGTAATTGATGTCAATAAAAAGGATACACGTAAGAAGAGGAAAAGAACAGAAATAATAATAAACAATAAACAACTAGCAATAAGGGCAAAATATTAACAAAAAAGAAATTATAAATATTCACCTAAAACTAATTGGATTAAAACATCTAAAATAAACTTCTATTACATGTTTATTATTCCATGTTCACTGATGTCTATTTCTGCCTCCATTCCAGGCACGCGAATCTGATGCTGAACCTGTTCTCGCTGATGGTGGACGCATCGGTCCCAGACATCGCGCTGGAGCCCGACAAGGCGGTGAAGAAAGTACAGGACAAACTCAGGTCAATATTTTTTTCAATAATAGTTTCAAAGAGATTAATGTCATCAATCATGAGAAGAGTTATTAATAAAAAAATATATTGTTTTTTCCTCATATAGATTGGATTTAGGTGACGAGGAAGCGGTCCACTATTTCCAGAACCTGCTCGACATGTCAGTCACCGCGGTGATGGCCGTGCTAGTCGAACAGTTCCACAAATTCGCTCAGTACTGGCGCAAATAGACGCTGTTACTGGTAACTGACGTAACATATCCATTGCTAACAGTTTAATTGTATATAGTGAAATTGAAGAAAAGAATTCACACCTCCAGGTGATTATAACAAATAGTCTTAAAACAAGTAGTCATCAAATACAGTTAATCCTCCTTTTTTGTTGCGGAGGAAATCTTTAAAAGATACCCTGCTTTTGGGGGGAAGTCAGGGTTATGTTGGATTTATACCCATTGGAACCTTGGTGGTTATCCTCAGTGCATTGCGAAAAGCCCTGGGATCTCATACAGAACTCACCACTGCCTCCTTGCAGTGCTGAGCACCTTCCGAGGAGAACTGTTGTCCTCCCCACAGTTAACTCTCCTATAACTCAGTATGTACCGTGTTATATGGAAATCGCGCTATAAGAAACTGATTGAAACGTACAAACCAGACTAATTCGTATAGCGTTTGTGGCGCATGAGAGGATACTTTATTTTTCCAAACGCGCACTAATAACGTTTGCGTGTTATTTAATAAAAACCGAGTACTTATGCAAATAAGGTTTTATTTTTGTGTTTACTTACAAATATTAGATACACCAATATCTCGCTTTACGTCGGGATTACGTTAAAAAAAACACAACGCAAATTGAAACGACGCAAAGCGAAAAAAGATTTTCTATAGCAAACCAATGATCGAAGATAGGTTCCAAGCTTACGGAAATATTACCTTTTAATAATAAAATTAGACAAAGTTAAACTTTCAAATAAGAATAATATACAAAAAACGTATTCATTTAAACAAAATAACTACATATTCATTTAATTTATGAAAGTTAGAATTAAAATCAATCACTGTCTGATGAGTCCATAGCGGCTGTTTTGCTTAGGTCGGTATTCTTTGACCACGACATAGAAATTTAAGCTAAAAAATAATGTTTTAAAAGTTTTATTACATACCAATTTTATTTCAAAAATGGTTTCTTTACATTATAGCCCACAAAAAATTTGTAAATTGTTCAAAAAGTCAACCTGTATATATAAATTTATTATTCTCTTTAGAAAAAAGCACAACACACTACATTACTTCACACTACGTAATAAAACTGAACTCTAAAATAAGCAAAACAAAGTAAAAATGAAATTATATTAAATTTACGTTGATTTTTAGTTAGAAATTGAATCCAAATTTTTATGTCATGGCGCAATTAAAAATAAAGGTGTTGCCATATTTTAGCAAAAAAAATTAAAAACTCGAATAAAAAACAACGCAATTTCAAAAATCTAACGACGCAGAGTGAAAATTATTAAAAATGAAGCAGCGACGCAACTTCGAAAAAAACGCAAAACGTAACGACGCAAAGCGAGGTATTGGTGTACTTATAATTAATGTTTGACGTTATATTGAATATTTTTCACAATCGAGTATCGAGAGAGAGTGTGACCATCGACAACAGGCATAAAACAGATAAAAATAGAATATTTTTATCATAAGATCAAAGAGTGTTGCCATGTCCCTCGTTGTATGGAGACCGCATTATAAGAAACTCAGAATTAGAACGAATATCTATTCGTACCGCGTTATATGGAGAAAAAACAAAATATTAAATTAAATTGAAATATTTTATAAAAACTGTAACTTGTAGTTGTATATGAGTATTCTTTGAGCTCATTTCACCATCAACAGTAATTCCTTACCATAGTTTGAAATTGAAGTCATTTTAGCCCAATTAAGATAAAAAAATACATTGATTTAGACGTATTTTTCAAGTTATGAAGCCTATAATAAAAATCTTGAAATTCAATATCGCGTATTCCTCATAGCATGTTCAGCGATCATCAACAATCTGCAATGATGATGATGACAACCAAACAGAATATCATTTGATAATATTGAACGAACATTCAAATCGTATTGGTTTTTATTTATTAATATATCAAAATGTATTATTTACACTTAAACTTTGTACTGTGATATTATGGAGGCAAAAATATATTTTATTAATATAAATTGTGTATTTATTTTCTTTCCGAAATGATGATGATGATGATTTATTTATTCTAACTGGTGAGCTTAACGTGTTGCCAGACTGGTTAAACATCAATCAATCAAAAAAATATCAAATTAAGGAATTACAGAATGGAGTTCTTCAAAAAGGGTTCTTCCAGGGTCGGCAACGCGTCTATAAACTACGGTAACTGCTTACAATCAGACACGCTCTATGCTTATGGTATATAGTTATTAAAACGGCGGGAGTACTTGGCACAGACTAAAAATATTTATTCCATATATTGACATATCTATTAGGTGACAATAGTTAACATGCATTCAGCCAGGTGAACAGGCACATGGTACAATTAATTATTTTGATATAATTACAACAATAGTACCTTAGTGGTTTAAAAAACACATCATTGCATACATTATGAGCGAACGTATGACTTTACACCAGTTGATCGCAATGTTTATTTCGTCGAATAAAAATATTATTATTTAATAATTCTGGGATTGTTTTTTTAGTTAAAAATACTTGATACTATTTAATATCTTGATTTTTAGTCATAGTATTCTATTTATATATATTTTTTGTTAGTCACAGTATTGTTTACTTGTAATGAATGTTTACTGCGAGAAGTATTTCTAATTTTTAATGAATCCGTCTGGCTTTGGAAATTTGGGAAATGCGAATGCTTCGGAAATCTATTGAAATCTGTGTCCAGCAGAGGACAACAATCAACTGAAATCATGGTTACGATTCGACTTTCAATATTATATTTCATAACTTATATCGTGTTAATATATTTCTCTTTTTGGGTTCCCGAAATAAAGGTTTTATTGCTAGTTCAGGAACTACGGACCAAATAAAATTTGTAAAACTGGGTTTTTTAAGAAAAAATAGTGCTTATTTAAACGACAATGTGCGTCCGTCCGTCGACAATTTTGAATCTCGAGAACTACCAGGTGTAGGAGCTGGTGCTGAAATTTCTTATACAGGCAAATCTCGCTTAGATAAGATCAGAGCCGTTGGAATTTGGTGGTATTTGGTCAGGTTGTCGAGTTGTGGGTGCAGTTTCACAATTTTGTATGGGCCACTTGTTACTATTATTGAATTAAAACTACTAATAATGTAATCGAACCTTGGATAATAATAACACTGAGCAAACCTGTACAGCCTTCTGTATCATATTGAGGTTTCGGCGATTAGTAGATTGATAGTTGATATGTGGTCGGGTTGTGGGTGCACAAAATTACACAATTTTGTATGGACTATTTATTATTATTATTTCGCCGGAGATTGTTTAAGTAAGCATTGAAACCCAGTTATCGATACCATCATGTACCACTTAATAGGCGAGCAAAAAGGATCAAACAATACATTGTAAAGGATAAACGTCATAATAAAAGAATACTTTATTTCCATCAGTTTACTTAATCAATATAAAATATTTTAATAATTTAGAACACTTAGATCTAATGAGAATTTTTATACACCTTTGAATATATATATCAGTTTCAGACTTCAAATGACAAAAGTATCACCATCAACAGCCAGCGGCAGTCCACTGCTGGACATAGACCTCTAAGGAACGACACTCCTAGTTTTCGTCGCTTCATTTGATCAGGGTTCGTCCCTTGCTACATTAGCCCAAACACAAGCAAGTCAAAGCATGCTTAAAGTAAAATCAATTGGCGCCTAATGAAACAAGTTTCAATTGGTTAAAGATGATGATGATGATATTTGTTTATCCCTAGTGGAAGAGGCAAAGGACTTTAGTCCATACAGCCAGGACAATTGGTTAAAGACTTCCAAAAATATTTTATGCACAGACTACGCATGGGTATTTAGCAAAGTCACAGATAATATATATTTTTTTAATGTTTATATCCATTCGATTTGATACATGGTTTTAATCACGTGATATTAGTTGTTATATTAACTGCAAGTAAATCGGATTGATTCCTGCCTTTAACCATCGCAGTATACGGCACAATGCCAAGTTCCATCCTCACCAGCTGGATGACTGGCGACCTTCCACTGTGCGTTTTAAGCGCAAGTTTTCACCACACACAAATACTTCGTGGAATCAGTTGTTATTAGAGATATTTCCGAACCAATACAACATAGGGAGCTTCAAGAAAAGAGCGTAACACTTCCTCCTTCAAGGTCGGCAGCGCAATCGCGACCCTACTGCTGTTCCGACTGTCCATGAGCATCAGTAATCACGTATACTGTTCGGTTGTTTGCCCACTTTCATTTATAAAAAAAATCGGACCCTTTGGAGTATATGAGAAATACCTTTGGGAGTGAAAGGCCGGCGTTATAACCACTAGGCTATCACTACTGTGTTGTATAAAAGAACAGATTATATTAAAAAAATCATTACTATTCAACCAATGATTCCCAAAGTGCTCTATATCGACTCCTAGGGGTCTATGACAACCGGCAAAAGGTCTATGTCAACGAAAAAAAATTTGGGCTCCATGAAATGAAAATGGGGGTCCACGATAGTGGATCTCAACACATCCTTCTCACGAAAAATATTGACTTATTGCTTATGTTATTTTATTTATAGTTTATTTAATGTTACGTATATTTTACATAACAAATACAAAATTTTATTTTGAGTAGTTTTAATTTAAATTCAATTAAGAAATGTATAAATTAACATGCGTTGTTTACTTTAAGTTTTTAACACAAAACTTCACTACTGTTAGATATTTACAGGGAATTAATATCAGGTAAGTAGGGGGTCTACACAACACGGAAACACAAGACAAGGGGTCTACGACATAAAAAAGTTTGGGGAACTCTGTACTAAACAATCAATTGATATTGAAATTTTTACTAGTGATGGCTCAACATCAATACTATTGTAGCTCTGGTAAGATGTTTTCAATCATCATCAGTTCATGAATTAGCAGCGATGTAATCACTTCCACTTGCCACACAGTCACTTGCCACAATAATCTTACATCCGGTAACCTTTTGTACTACATCACAAGCCGCTATCTCAGCATAAGTAACACCACCAATCACATAAACAAGAATCGATTTTGATTTAAAAGAAAACGCCGATGTCAATCTAGAGTCATTCTTCGTCAACTTAAGTATACTTTTCACATCCCTGCATCCAAATTCTAGTTCACTGTTCAATTTCAAACCGCTAAGTTTTTCATTTAACGTCTCCATTCCTACTTTCGTTTTCTCTAACACAGAACCTCCGAGTTTCAAATCATTCAAAACAGATAATTTATTTAGAGCATCCGTTAATGAATCTGATGTTAGTAGAGTGTTACAAATTGTTGTAACCAGTGGTACGTAACTACCATTGAAGACATAACTAGGACATGTTTTAGATTTATCCATATGAGACGGTAACTGTTTCAACTTACTGGCAACACTTTGAAAACCATTCTGCCATTTAGGCAGCCTGTCACTCAATCCACTTAAATTAGATATATTTAATGACAGTTTAGGACTAGCTGGCTGGACTAATAAACCAGCATTAATTAAATTTTGAAAAACATACAAAAATTTATATCCAAATGCTAATAAATATTTGTTAACTAAAGTATTATATTCGTCATATGAGAGGCCTTGAGTCAAGCTGAGTAAACACATAAGCCGGAGACTGTTGTAAATGTGTATATCCGTTCCAAAGTTCTCATCGACAAATGTAAAGTTGGATTTCTTGTTTCTATTATTCAGCATCTCGCCCTCAATAAAAGTGATATTTTCAAATTTATTGTTCATTTCTGAAATTATAGTTTCACTGGCTAACACATGGTTTACTAAATTCTTTTTAAACAGAGCGACCTGTTGTAACTTTGTTGACACGAAATGCTTTATTTCCTGTATACCTAAAGCTTTAATGTCTTCATTCTTTAATAATTTTGCTTTTGAACTCAACACGCTGAGAACTTCCGAGAAATGTCTATGCTTAATTTCACCATATAAACTATCTAATGAACTATCCAAGGTCATAGTTACTTTCTTAGATTCATCTTCCGATTGAGGCGAAAAATTCATTTTTCCCTTTTTGTATTTAGTTTCCTTATCATTTAGATCAAAATATCCACAGGTTATGTTGAAAATTTCACTCAATAGCCCACTGTAGGTAGCAGGTGTAAGTAAACTAGATGCATAGTCTTGGTTTCTATCAATCAAAACCACTGTATCAATATCATCCAAGTCTTTATTCGCATAGTCTCTTGAGTAAGTCTCATTATATATCTCCAGCATATCTAAAACACTAGCAGACAGTTTACCTAATGATAATATACATTTAGGTTGTCCAGTGATAAGAAATGAGGTCCACAAAGACAATGAAATACTTGATAACAGAGAATGGTTTTGCTCAACATATAACTGCTTAAATAGAAAAGGCAGTTCTAAACTCAGCAAGCCCTCATCCAATGCCATCAAGTCCCATGAAAATGAGTGAAGTTTTACAATTCCATAAAGACCTCTACTCTCAAGTATTGAATCATATATGTGTAAGACTTTGGGTGCAATAATTATATGGAAGCATTTCAAATCAGCTAGTGATGGATTTAAACTAATTTGGGATGATATTTGATCCAATACACACTTGTACTTCTGTTTACAGGCTGATATAAAATATATTTTAACTACATTTGCAGTCTGACCAAGTTGTGGGTCCATTTTGTAAATCTTTTCAACACCATGCTGTCTGTAAAGAAAAAATAAACTATGCAATGACTTCCTAAACAATCTATCGATGATATTCTTTAAATTGTCTCTCTAAATTTGTAGTAATATTGATATTAAGGAAAAATAAAACATCAACAATTTACCTCAACCAAGTCACACCACATATCCTCTCCAAAGGTTTTATAAGTGATGAATCTATAATTAGGTCAGTCTTATCGCCGCATAAAGTAAGAATTTGCTTTAATTTATGTTGCGATATTAAACACATAGAAGCAAGTTTTGACTGCAGGGGTTGCTCCATGGTGCACAACTAATTTTGTTTACGGAAAGACCCACATTTTATTAAAACTTCAAGTATAATAAACTATTAAAATTCTGACAGAAACTTTTTATCACCTAAACATTGTTAAAAATGACTTATAACAACATTTGACATTGACATAAGAAAATTTTACAGATAATAGATAAATGGTCACTTTGTGGTTCAAGGCCTCTTTATTTTCGGATTAACAACTAAATTTCATACAAGAGTAGACACAACAAGGAGAAAATTTTTATAATAATCATGAGACATACTTGAAAAATTAAAAATAAAACTAGAAACTAGACATTGAAAATATTTTATAGTACTTTTAATATTCCGCTTTTAAAACACAATAATTCTACCTCATACAAGTTATCAAGAAGAAAATCAACAATTAAAAACGAATACGCCTCGAGAGTTTTTGATTTGATTTTCAGAGAAGTATAATACAGTTAAATACTATTAATAGCTACGTTGTAAAAATTAGGCAATGGATAACATACATGAGGAACCTTCAAATAGTGTTATAAGACTATTGCAAGTTTGTAAAATTCAGGTTAACATTCAATATTTATAAGTTTTTTCATGGCTACCTAGTGCGCGTTACTTAGAAACTAATACATGGTTTTAAAACCTGATCACGTTAATAAGCCACATCCCTCGTTGGTGTATATGTTAACCAAAACAAGATTTAACTGCCGAACACCGTATTTTGAGGAATACATTAGAAGAAACCTTTCTTTAGTAGACGATTTTTATCGACTGAAATGATTATGATGGTCATTATGAAAAAATAAGACATTTATCAAAATTATAAGATAAGCGATATTTTTAATTTTTTTCAGACATTTTGTAATGGTATAATAATTCACCAAATTAATAAATATTTTAATTCATATCTTCATTGAAATTTATACCAGTTTATATTTAGTTGACTATTGAAAGTACCTTAGTAAAAATTTTTACTCGCGTTTTATTTATGCATTAGAATAAAATTTTCTTTTGAAACGAATTAATAATTAATTTAAATAAATGCTTAATAAATCATTTGCAACTCTTTAATTATTACCTTTTTGATATACTTTTCGCGGGATTTTCTAATGTCGATGATCGTTTCCGGTCATGCGTCGTTGTTTGAATCGCAATATCCTCCCCGCCCCGCTCCGCCTCAACGTCCGCGGAGTGAGTCCGCCTTTCAACGTCGTTTTAACGAAAATTCAAAGAAATGGCTGCGAGATTAATCCGGAAAATTGTAAGTTAGTAGATAAACGCTAAAAAAAATTATTCCGCTCTAAAACTGCATGTTATCCATAATCGCGACTAAGTTTCGCTTAATTTCTTTTGCTATCCAAAAATAGACTATAGTAGTTATGTCGAAGAATTACATAAATGCGCTTTTGAAGCCTTTTCGTGAGAGTAATGTAGTCGGAGCTTTACTCAAATTGTTCGAGCCGGGGCCAAACAAAGCAGTCAATGGGGTTGGGTTCGCGAGAAATGAGGTTTACATATATTTTTTTTGTAATTTTCATTACATTGTATTGTTTAAGGTTAGAGGTAAACTTTTGATTTTATTTTAGGTACCAGCTGCCAGGACGGGAGCCGCGCAGTACAGCAGCGGCGTTCGGAAGGTGACTCTGATCCCGGGACATGGCATCGGCCCGGAGATCACTGTTGCTGTGCAGAAGATATTTGAAGCTGCCAAAGTGCCAATTGAATGGGACGAGGTCGATGTAACAGCTGTTCGGGTTAGTGTGGTCAATTTAATTAAACTTTTCTAATACTTCCTTTTTAAAAAGGTTAAAACGTGCATTTACACGAGGTTCATCCATAAAGATTTTTTTTAATATATCGATAATTTATATTTACTAGTTAAGTTTATTTG
This sequence comes from Pachliopta kotzebuea, assembly GCA_018246255.1. Classification (NCBI taxonomy): domain Eukaryota; kingdom Metazoa; phylum Arthropoda; class Insecta; order Lepidoptera; family Papilionidae; genus Pachliopta; species Pachliopta kotzebuea. The sequence continues at coordinate 183 of DWLS01004064.1, read as the reverse complement.
TTCTTTAATACCATTCAGCTTTAGTATAATATCAATTATTAAATTAATTCTAAATAATCTATTCCTGCTATGTACATTGCACAAAAATTTACTCGTTTCACTTACATAGAAACATTAGTAACAAATTTATCTTTAATTCATATAAATTTACATAATTCTCGGAGTATCTTTAACATTAACATA
>DWLS01004063.1:0-14577 GCA_018246255.1 Pachliopta kotzebuea | reverse complement strand
TTTTATAATTGATACTGTACAATAAATATAACAAAAACTCATAATATTTTACATGTTGGTTTAACAATTTTTAAAATCGTTACACAAATTACTATACATGTGCGCTAAACTTACAGCTACTCTCTTTTTGTTAACAGTCTTTGAATTCAATAAATTCAACAGTTCGCAGAAAGTCGTGATAGTCTAATGGTTTGAACCCTGCCTCTCACTCCGAAAGCTCCGGGTTCGAATCCCGCCGCACCAATGTGTCGTTCAATGTTACGTATGCAGTTACTTTGACATCAACTAATATCATGCCCTATAACATATATATTTGATCGAAATAAAATCAGTAAACCGCGCGGCCGTTCTGCAGCATGTTCAGTTAAATTGCCTCAGTTCCCGTACTCGCGCGCTATTTTCCCTGTTGTGAAGCTGCGCGACAGATACATCAACAACGAAGCGGTCTGTGTGTATGTGTGTGTGCCCCCCCTCCCTTCGCTCTTGTCCCCCCACCCCCCGGTCTCTATATAAGATGGTGTGCGAGAGTGTGCTCCGGCGCAGTGAGCGCGCTGGTGCGGTGGGGACATAACATGGCACACTCTCCGCAGGTACCAGTGCATCCGTCGACTGTAGCCGTGGCGGTGGCGGTGGTGACGGCGCTGGTGGTGGGAGTAACGACCGGTGATGCGATACAAGATACACACCAAGGTATTGTCATTGTGAAACATCATTACCGTCAATTTATCCTGCTACATATCTCGTTATACGTACGTAATATCCACTATACGCGCAGGATGATAATGCAGCACCCACTCCTGTCCCTCCAGACCGCTGCAATGGACCCACTCTTTCTATTTATTTTGTGTGTGCAAATAAAGTATAAAATAAGTTACAATAACAAAATATATCAATTGAATTGCACGACGGGTGCTGGCGGTACCGGAGCTTGAGGAACGCGGTGATGATGATAAAAAATCTCTATATTTCATTATAGAGATCATTCTAAAACGTCTTTTATAAATAATTTCAAATGCCCCTAGAATAAAATATTCGAGTGAAGTCCGCTTCAACTTGATCTGATAACAGCTAATGGTTTAAGGAAAATGTAGCTAATTTCGACACCATCCATTCGTTGCAATTGTATCGCCGAAGAGACTTATTTACATGCTAACTGCTGAACTCTTTAACGTATCACTTACTGGCAAGCTTTTAAAACAATTTAGCATAATGGCCGGTCTGTACGCACATTTAGTATCCTTATTTTAACGACAATGTCCGTCTGTCCGTCAACAATTTCCAATCTCAAGAACTACAAGGTGTAGGAGCTGGTGTTGAACATTTGTCATACAGACAGATCTCGCTTAGATAAGATCAGAGCCGTTGGAATTTTGTTGGTATGTGGTCGTGTTGTCGAGTTGAAGGTGACCAAAGTTTCACAATTTTGTATGGGTCAATTGTATTGTTTAATTACTGAAAATATTAATATCAATATGTTCAGTTATTCAATATTTATATTATTCTATGTATTAGTATTATTTATGTAAGAATATAAACATATATTTAAAACAGTGATTGTATGTAATAGTTATGCGTTGCGCGCTATACCCGCTCGCAGTACACGGTCGTGTAGTGCGAGGCCGTCGGTGTGGTATATATTTGTCGTAATCAAATTTAAATTATAACAAGTTAAAACGTATCCAACAGGTGGGGGCCCGCCGGCGCCGCCCTCGGTGAGGACACCTGCTGGCGAGATCCTCGGCTCGTGGATGACCTCACGGAGCGGGCGCACGTTCGAGGCGTACCGCGGCATACGCTACGCGAAGCCTCCTGTTGCAGAGCTACGATTTCAGGTGCTCCACCTTGACCTCCTGCTGTATACCCTTTACCAGTGAAGCAGGCCGCTAGCGGGCAGGGGGAGGGGAGGAGGGGGGGTGCAGGCAGCAGCACAGACACTAGTGACTTCTCATTTCGCTCTCGTGTCGAGCTGCTGCGTCGACTATGCAGAATTGATAGCTGCTCACTACCACATTATCTGGTTCAATTATAACTGGCTGACCTCAAGCATCGAATTCATATAATATTAAATGAACTACGTTTCCGACTCCATTCTAATTTATGTTACATTTAGATCGCTACGTTGTGTATATAATCTGATGTTACGTTTGCAATGCGTCCTGCAGACGGAAGGAGAGAGACTGGCAGGGCGACCTTTTTTAAATACATTACCACCTAGCACCTATTAACATATTATTGGACGCAGCCTCCGAATCCGATCCTGCGCTACAGGGGTCCGGTGGACGCGACTGGCGAGGGGCCCGCCTGCCCGCAGCCCGCGGACCAGACCGGCGGGTACCTGCTCCACGAGGACTGTCTCCGGCTCAATGTCTACACACACACAACAACATGGTAACATTATATAGATTTACAGCTTCACTTCAACTGTATAAAGTTGTTATAGATTTATAAAATAAATATACTTATTTGCTATCGCGTCTCAATGATATCTTCAGCCGATAGCCGCTGATAGTCTCCGGATGATTGCTAAGATTACAGCCAAGATGCTGATAGTGCCATCGACATCCGAGCGCCTCTCTCGTAACCTTCAGGTTCCTGACGACGTCATGAGGTCACAGGAGCTGGGCCGTCAATAAAGAGACGTGCGGGAATTATAAAGTTGATGCCGCTTTACCACGATCCCAGTTGTTATTAAGTGGCGATGTGCAGAGTGACTTAAATCATTTCCCAGTCGGGAGCCGCGCCCGGTGGTGGTGTACATCCACGCCGGCGGGTTCTACTCCGCGTCAGGCCGCAGCGACGAGGCGGGCCCCCACTACCTGCTCGACCACGAGCTCGTCTTCGTCGCCATCAACTATCGACTCGGTTCACTAGGTACTTACTTTTCTTAGTATTACACTCTGTTATTGCGGCAAACAGTCGGATTAGTGACCATAGAGTCTATTTCTATCACGATCAGTCCTGGCTGAACATTACGCAGTGTCCATAACTTATAGGTCTCCAGCGCTGGAGGCAGGGCGCGGCGCGGTGCCCCGTGTGGTCAAACTATTCATTTAACCAATAACTATACGGGTGTACTCACGCTCGGATATCTCCGTAAGGTTTCCTGAGCACCGGCGACGCGCTGGCGCCGGGCAACAACGGCCTGAAGGACCAGGTGGCGGCGCTGCGCTGGGTGCGGAGGAACATCGCGTCCTTCTGCGGGGACCCGGAGCTGGTCACCGTGACCGGGTACAGCGCCGGAGCGATCAGCGTGGCGTTGCACATGGTCTCACCAATGTCTAAAGGTAAAGACCATGTATGCCATGTAACGGCAATACTTCTGGATTTACTGGCGTCTGTGGGACACGGTGACTACGACAACAGCAGGCGGTCAGCAGGCGGGCCGCACTTCTCTTTGTCATTGTAGTTTCATTAAAAAAAAAAAAGTTTCATCGATGTCCTACTTTAGTTTTCTAACGATCTGATGAACTCTGTTCAACTCCAGGATTATTTCACCGAGCTCGTGCGATGAGTGGCTCACCGTTCACTCAGACGGCCACTCCCTACCACCAGTACCACCTGGCGGCGCGGCAGGCGCGCGTCTCCGGCTGCCCCGACCACAACTCCTCCGCGATCCTCGACTGTTTAAGGAGAGTGCCGTGGAGGGAGTTGGGCAACTCGCTAGATTCTATGTTCGTAAGTTAATTGATGATCTTCGTAAGCTTAGACTGGAGTAGTTGGTGAAATCCCCGCTCCGATACATCACTCACTCTGAGGGAGTACACGTTTTTAGTATCTCATATTAAAGTGGTGTAAAACCAAGTTTCAAAAGCGCGCGGATGCGATTCCAACTAACCTTAAACTTACAATAAAGTGAAACAGCACGAGGAAGTGACATATCATACGAACAACAAGTTTAGTGCACCTGGCAGTACTCCAGACACACACTTTACCAATGCGGTGGATAAATGGTTAGTTATGGTCTTAATGTAGAAGGAGGCTGCAGATTGGTACTCAGTAGTCAAACTGCTGATTTAATAATAACATAAAATTGCTTGTGTACTGGAGTCGAGTTGTGTGATGCTGACACTAAACCAAAAAATAATAAATTGTCAATGACTAGGAGTTCGGCTACGATCCTATCCTCATCTGGCTGCCGGTCATAGAGGCAGACTTCGGGCAGGAGCGGTTCCTCACAGAGGATCCGGTGGTCTCTGTGCGTCAGGGAAGAATGAACGCCGTGCCGCTTATGCTCAGCCAGACCAGGGACGAGTTCTTTTGGAAAGCATTCAGTTAGTCTCTTCACATTTTTCACAACATTTTCTTTATTACTTTTCATACAGACGGACACCTTCAGAAGAATACAGATTCTTTTTAAATTACTTATTCATCTACAACAATGCAATAGCACCTGACTTCTGATTCAAATGATTTTAAGTGATAGTGATCTGAAGCGTTCTCTGCCAGTGCCCCCCGGTCCCCATGTATCGAAGGTCGCAATGGCAGGATGACAATATACGAATGGTCATTGGACACACCACCACCATCCTAAACCATTGTTACCTTTCGTACGTTGCAGTATTGACAAAACTGTGAACAGAGAAGAATAAATAACCGTCGTATAATATAGTTTTGTATGGGAGACACCGGACACGTGCAGGCGGTGGTCGGGTCACCGTCGCGCGAGTTGCAGCGACGGTAGCGTTTATAATAACAACAGTGTGAAGAAGTACATATCTGTTAATGTTTGCGCTTTGACCAGACGTGCTGTCCAACGAGACCCTGATCGCGGCGATGTCCAGCGACTGGGAGCGCACGGCTGCTGTCGCTTTTCAGCTGCCGCGCGGGGAGGGGGAGGGCGCCGGTGGTGGTGGTGGTGGTGGTGGTGGAGCCGCGGCCCGCGCTCTGCGCAGCGCGTACCTCGGCGAGGGCCCGCTGCTCAATGACAGCCGCACCGCCGCCGGCCTGGGCAAGCTTTACGGGGACGCGGTCATCGGGTACCCGGTGCACAGGCGAGTTAACCAGTGAAACTATTCTTACCTATACCTTCTCCATGATGCACGGATCGTGGCACATGAAGCTCCGCGGCAGAAGATCCACATGCAAATATAATTGCCGGGAGTACACGTTGCGCCTGTTCCTACTTACATTTTACAAGTTGCAATAGTGTACGGAACACAGCTACCGTTAAACTTGTGATCCTATGTCCGCGCAGTCCGGGACGTACACGTTAACGCGGCGGGGGCGCAGCGCTGCGCGGAGCACTTAACTATAGTGGCGTAAACTGAATGTACTTATTAAAAATTGTCGACATTTTTTTTACTACTTAGAAAATAAATACATATTTTTTTTAAAATAATGTATAGAAAAGAAAAATTATAAAATCTTAACAACGGTTCTACCGTCTCGGACACATTGTTCGTTTGAATATAACCTTCGCGTTAGTGTTCCTCTTGGTAACGTTCTGCACGTTCCACGCATATTTGCTAATTTTAATTAAAAACATTGTTAATTCTTCATGTAACTCTTCAACGTCTATAAAACGGTGCGGAGTGCTGGTAGCGGCAGTAGTTGTATGTTCACTTTCTTCCTGCGAGTTCCGTATACACAAGGGGACGGACGGCTGCAGGAAATTAAATGACACGCTTATGTAAGTCGGAGAATGTTTCCTCACTGCAAAGATATTGTCGCGACGTCATCTATCGATGAGTAAAAAAGTGACGTGGCAGACGTCAGAAAAAATGGTTGGTGACAGCATCGAAATAAAGAGAAAATAATAAAATTCCAATGGTGTTTTGCCTCTATCCCTCCCCCCCCCCTCCCGCTCGTAACAATATGTTCTCGTAAGATCCGTCTGCACTTTTACTGAAGTTGAGGTTTTTTTTACATAGGTACAAGTCAATGCATGACCACGATCCCACCTGGTGTTAATTGATGATAAAGTTGGTAAAGCGCAAATGTCTATTCACTCTTTTCTTAAAGACGCACACATCGTAATTGTACGGGAACACTGACGCCGGCAAGTTGTTCCATTCATTAGCTGTCCTTATTAAAAATGAGGAGGCAAACCTCTTAGTGCGTAAACTGGGGATGTTTACAACATAAGAATGGAGTCTCGCCGAGCGCCTTGTCGTCCGGTGATGGAAAGGGGACGGGTGAATTACTTTATGTAATTCCTGCGCACACTCCCCGAAATGGATTCTGTAGAACACCGCGAGACTGGCCACTCGGCGCCTTTGCTCAATTATGCTTCAGCAGTTTTTCGTAAGCGGTTACCATCCAAACTTCTTCCATTGACAGTTACTTCGACTTCCACTTGTTTCCAATATGGCTTTGAGCACGGTATTTCAACAGTGAGCCACTGCGTCCGGCTCTTTCATATTGCACTGATGCTGTAGCTCCATCTCTTTCATGTTTTTTCGTTTTCTCTATCATTAACTATAAAATATCTCTTTAATTGCCATCCTTTGTTTTTGGAATATTTATTACTCCATTGTGCACCCGCCGTTAAGGGTTGCCGTGAAACTTCCCACAGGGGTCACCCGCGCACGTCGACCGGCGGACAATAGCAGCCCCGCGGAGTTTACAAACCTTCCAGTTGTAACTGACATTAACATATCTAATTTATGGCCGTCGACGTTGCAGGGTACGTAAATGTTCGGTCGACATAATGACACCACTGCGCAGAGGCTGTTCATGGTCATTGTTTCGACACAACTTTCGTTTGGCCATCACTTCGCTAATAGTCTGCGAGAGTAAGCATAGTAACGTGTGTACAAACATGTGGATCAATGTTTATGTCATTTGATATTATGACTTTCCGGGTGTAAAATTAATCATGAAAGTATGAAACTGTTATATAATAGAATTGATTATTACATTACTGTTTTTCCTTGTGGGTAACAAAGTTGCGAGCGCACCCCGCCCGCAAGTTCGTTAAGTGCTTACTGATCCAAATACACGTTAAAAATAACACAAGTAGATTTATTCCCGGACATTAAAAGGCGCATTTGACGCAGTGTGCAAAGAATATTTCTCATTGTACTTACAATTTGGGTTTATTTGGTGATTTTAGTTAAATATTCATCATACCTGTAACGATTTGAACAGGATGGCAAAGCTGATGGCCGCGCACTCGCATCAGCCCGTGTTCTACTACTTGTTCAACTACACCGGCCAGCACAGCTTCTACGAAGACCCCGTCACCAAGCGACCGGCAGGTAGTGCGTCCTGCGGCTGTGCACAGAGAACATTCCCAAAGATCCGGCGGTTGCCTTATGTTATCATGGATAAAGTGTGATGGTTATCCCACGTTTAAGTAGAGAGTAAGTTAAGAGTTGTCTCTGTCACCTGGCTGTTGATCATCTCAACGTTGAAATTGATACCTTTTACTTGTTATTAGTTAATTGACTGGTTGATTAACGTAAAGACCTTCAGTATAAATCTCCTGAGGAGAGTGCGTTGTGCGCAGGCGCGGCGCACCACGACGACCTGATCTACCTGCTGTCGCTGCGGCGGGTGTTCCCGGGGGTGGTCGCGGGGCGCGGGCGGGACGCGCGCCTGCTGGTCACCATGACCCGCATCATGTACTGCTTCGCCAAGCACGGGTAACGAACAACTCCACTCCGGTCACATGCTCCTATCCAAACATATTTAACTATCCTCGTACTTTAGATGACACTACCCAGGCGTTACGAGAAAAATCAAATCCTTAATGTACCAGCAGTATATAATCGAGTGTGTCAGGACGGAATGAAGCTGGCAGAGCGAATGCGTACATATATTGTAAAAAGACTTGAAAATTAACGAAACGAGGAAATTGGAATCAATCGGTACGGCGCAGGGGCCCCCCGCCTGCCCATATCAATACTAATTTACTATTAGACCTTGCGTATATAGCCGCTGTAACATCTCCCCGCAGCGAGCCGTGCAATCCCTCCTGCCGCTGCTGCTCCGGCTCCGGCTCCACCGAGTGCCCGAGCTGGCCGCCGGCGGCGCCCTCCTCGCTGTCCTACCTGTCGCTGGGCGCGCGGCTGCTCCTCCGCGAGAACCTGTTCGAGGAGCGCTTCCGAGTCTGGGAGGAGATCTTTACTTCAAATTAATATCGTTGTTTGTATAAATGTCTCAAAATATATCAAAAAAACGTTAATTCATGTACTACACTAGTTTGTCATGTGTTGTTATTATTAGCACAGTCGCACCTGTCCTGCAATAGGAAGAGACACACCGCTTACTTTTTACTTTTGGTCTATTCAGATACAAATTAGATATCTGTGAGGGACGCTGGGATTGCGAAGGAAAAATGCCAAGAAACAATAATCAATATTGATTGTAATGAAAATTACAATAAAAAAGGTAGTCGTTCTCTTTCGCTAATTTCTTATAGTTCTTCCCGCGAACTCACGAACCCCCGAAACCACTCGCCTTTTATTCACGCTCATCCGTCGGCGAGGGTATTACAACTTGTGGGGGTTATATGCATTTTCGCAGAAGTGTGATTCCTTCTCTTCCGTCCTGCACAATATCTTTACATATTTCTATATGATATACTGTAAATTACTGTAAAGTACGGGAGACGTTGTGACGGGGAGAGAAGTAGGGGTGGGAAGACCAAACTGCGATCTTAGCGACGCATTACACAGGTGTACAGTTACTCACACCGATAATGAGTAAACACATTTGTGAGCCTGAGCGAATTTGTACCACCGGGTTTCCCGACGCAGACACATTTTCCTCATGCTGTCACCACATTTTCACTGTAATTCTTGCCCTCGTGACATACGCATAAACCGATCAACAAAACCGAGTAATTTTACATCTGACAATTAACTAGATTTACATTTATAAACCATTTATAGCTTAAGGAAATGGTCCTCTCATCGAAAGCTAGCTTGAAGTTTGGTATGATCTCCATCCGTATAAAAAATATATTGCGAGTAAATAATAAGTTACAATAATTCATAATTAACATAAACTTAAGTAAATGTAATCTCGGAAATATGCAGCTTGCATTTATAAAGTGGCCACGTATAGCAACACCGCGTCGGTAAGTTGATGCAGTGTAAATAACAACAAAGGTTTTCCTCAACCTGTTGTTTGTATGTACGTGCGGTAATACCGCAGCGGCCGCAAGCTGGGCGCCGCTCCCACGCACACAGCAGATGATCTGATTACAAGAATACTTACAGAAGATAAATTTAAACACTAAAGCAGACAAAGTTATTTCAGCAGAAATGTGGAGGGCGACGTGTGGCTGCGCCCGCCGCGACACCGCGGATGATTCTTGGATTAGGTTGCTACAGCACTAGTACGAGCGGTGTCCTATCCCACCATTAACTTATCTGGTTTAAAAAGAAGTAAAAACTTTTTGTATTTTGAGTTAACTGCACTTGGTAACATTGTATAAACCCCGTGTACCGCATTCAGCACTGTAACTATAACAAGCTGCCCCCCGGTCATTGATTTCAATAAATCGCCGCTGCTCATTTTTAACTGGTGAAAATAAATTGCTTCAAAGATTTGTTTTTAATTCGTTAATAATATAAATATTGCAACTGGAAGTACAGGCGATTAATAAAATATGGTACTTATCGGAGATTACATATATTTGTCGTGGTTCCGTGGTTATGTGCACAATTCGCATGAACCATTGAGAGTTATATAGCATTATAATATAATTAGCTTTCGAACAGTTATATTATTGATAGGTGCAGCCTCTCCGGTGTGACCTGTTAGCTCAATTAGAAACTTTAGGAAGTGCGTGAGGAAGCCCTGCTAGTGGCAGCGCGCGATCACTCCGATCGTTCAATTGCTATCTCGTTTTAACCAAACAATAAACAAGATAACGCGTATAAGTTAATTGAAGGTTAATGGGTCGGCTTGATTTGACCACTTACTCCTCGTGCCCCCACCTTCCCCTTTTCCGCCGGACTCTCAGCACACGTCGCACCTGGACCCCATCCATCAGGGCTCGAGCGGACATAAACAGTGACATTCACATAGGTACATGTGAAGTTAATGTGCATCGCGCTGATGACCAGCCTCGTTAAAAATATACTATCAAACAGTTTTCCTTAAGATTAAGGAAATGTTATTGGAAAATACGGAGAATAAGTCATCCGTATATAAACAGTCCGCCGCGAGCGCGGCACCGCCAGTAGCGAGCGCAGCGCGCCGGAGTCATGTGGCTAAATGGATGTATAGTTGTGTTGCTGTGCGCGGCGTGGGCGCACGGGCACGAGCACGGGCACGGGCACGAGCACGAGCACGAGCATGAGCACGAGCATGGGCACAAGCACGAACACGAGCACGGCGACGCGGCCGGCGGCCCCACAGGTCAGTGGAGATCCCACTAATAAGTAAACAACGTAGACACATTCAATGACGTATGAAAATAAAACGCGCTGATTCCCGAGCAACACGTAAATCTGCGTGTAACGAATATTGTTGTTAAGAAAATAAAATAATTGTGTAAAGCCCGCTGAGTTCCTTGCGCCCATTCTCCTCAATTCTGAAGCCTTTCTTTGTGAACACTTGGTAGATTCCTGACGTTCATTAAGTGAATTTTTGTCTCTACATTGAATAAAAACTTTGACTATGAATGCCACTACTCAATGCATTAAAGTGATTCCTTAAGATGTGACCCCGTCCGTGCTTTGGTCTTTCAGTTTAGTGTCTACACGGGAATTCTAGATAGGGCAATGTTTTAGAACAAAACAAATCGGCCAACTTATTCCTTATCCATGCTTTATTAATGTTCTGAAATGTTACCGCAGGCTCACCTGCAGCCGCGGCGGATGGACAGCCGGTGGTGGTGACGCCGTCAGGTACCATCAAAGGTTCCACGATGCAGACGCGCCGGGGGCGCACCTTCGAAGCTTACCGGGGCATCCGATACGCGGAGCCACCGGTCGGGGAGCTCCGGTTCCAGGTGCGTATAGCTTGCACAGGTCTGGTGCAGACCGATGGCAATTATGTCATTTTGAAGAGAGCTGTTGCATCTAGAACGAATTGTCTTTTAGAACTTCGTGTCTACAGTAATTGAACACTGAAAACGCGTTACGCGAACAAGTCTGCCTGAAACTGCTATTAACGCAAGACTATTTAATAAAACTAAACTTAATAAATTTCGTTGAGTTTATTTGAACGATTTTATTTATTTTGTTTTTCCAACACCTCGGCCGCTTCGCAACAGCCGCGGTCGCGAGAAGGACCGAGGCGACAGGTGTCCAGCCACAAATCCTTGCAAAAGAACATCGCGTCCCATTAATAACGATTTGCGAGGCTGAAGATATTAAAAAAAAACATCTTAATTATTTCAATCGCGAGCACCGCAGCTGCGAAGCGGACGAAACGTCGGAACAATAAAACAAATAGACGTTAAAATAAACGCTATGAAATATTTCATTGGGAAGAATGAATATTTCTCAGCTCGGTCCAATCAAATGGAGTATGTTGTATAAGTCATTTTATACCACGGCTTTTCAGTAGTTCATACATTTTTCAGAGGCATTTTTTTCTGCAATAGGCTGAGATGATGATGATGATGATGATACATTTTTCATAAGTACTCTTCTATTATACTACTACACACTGATAATTTCTCGAAGTGAACCAAAGGTTCAATATATTTGTAGCATTGACAGAAGTATTATAATTTCTTTTTGGACGGTATTAACATGATGTCTCTGAAGCTATTTTGTGATCTCTGAATGTAACTCTGCAGCCGCCAAAGCTAATAGAGAAGTACGCGGAGGAGGTGGACGCGAGCGAGGATGGTCCCGCGTGCCCACTGCCGGCACCGCCGGGGTACTTCGTGGACGAGGACTGCCTCCGCATCAATGTGTACACCCCCAACCACAACAGGTGCTATAACAAAAACAGAATCAATACAGTAACGAATAACTTAATCATAGTTACCGGTTCTTATACTTATTGTGTAATGAGTTGCGAGATCACCTTGGGAGTTGTCGTTATTTAGGAAGAATATGTTGGTCGCTTCTACGATCTCTAGCTACAGTCTTACAAAATTATGGTCAAGCAGAAGTCTATATATCGTCATGAGCCTGCGGCAGTCCACTGTTCGAACATAGGCCTCTCCCAAGAAACGCCACTGTACATAGAACTACACATAACTTCTGATCTAATGTAGACTGTGCTGGATGCTACCACTGGTATCAATCGGTTTTACTCAAAAAACTAGTTCCATGAATTACTAGGTGTAGTGAGAGGATACCGTCATGCCCCCATATGAAGATGCTCCCTGAAACTATATTACGTTGTATATACCGCAGCAAGGAGCCGCTGCCCGTCATTTTCTACATCCACGCCGGCGGGTTCTACGCGTTCACGGGCCGCAGCGACGTGGCCGGCCCGCACTACCTCCTGGACAGGGACGTCGTGCTGGTCACCATTAACTACCGTCTCGGCACACTCGGTACGTCGATCCTGTATCGACATCTTTCCTCGTTATAAATTTCATTAGTATTCGACATTAGTTTTCCTAATGAATGGTGGAGTAAAATCAGTTTTGAAACTGGTACGTAATACACGTGTCTCTTACTCAATTGCAGTGTGATAGCAAAATGTTTAAAAATAATGTTTGATAACAATTTAATCATCATCCTACGAAAATCTGGAACAGAGAAATTCGACGGAGAACTAAAGTTGTGGACACAGCTTTCAAAATCTGAAAACTCAATTAGCAGTAGGTCGGCCACGTGTGCCGTGTTAGCGACAGCCGATGGGGGAAGATAGTCTTGGAGTGGAGACAGCACAGGACGAAGGAGCGTAGGACGCCCTCCCTCCGGATTGAACGACGACATGTTAAGAGCGGTTTGGAAGTGAATGGATGACAACAGCTGAGGACCGCATTTGTTGGAAGTCATTGGGGAAGGCTTATGTCCAGCAGTGGAATAGAAAAGGCTGATGATGATGATGACCGGTACACCACACAGATGATGCTCTTAAAATACGTTCACCGGCGAACCCTTGCCCGGGGCCAGGTTAAAATTCATTTGCAGATGGCAGGAGTGCGTTAATTTCATGTATCGTTGTGCGCACGCGCATTATGGTCAACAATTTCCTCAGGTTTCCTGAGCACTGGTGACGCGCTAGCGCCGGGCAACAACGGGTTCAAGGACCAGGTGGCGGCGCTGCGCTGGGTGCGGAGGAACATCGCCGCGTTCGGCGGGGACCCCGGCCTCGTCACCATCACCGGATGCAGCGCGGGCTCCATCAGCGCCATGCTGCACATGATCTCGCCCATGTCCAAGGGTATCCATTTTATAATACTTTGTTAATTATTTTGCTGCATTTGCATTCATTACAGAGCAGCGCAAACTGACAGCTTCTCTGCTCTCTCAGATGGTTATTGATACTGAAAACATTTTCTCTGGAGCTAAATCTAATTATGCAGGTCTCTTCCACCGCGCCGTGTCCATGAGCGGGTCGCCTACGGTGCCGGGGCCCACGCCCACGAACCTCCTGCCGCTGGCCAAGAGGCAGGCCGAGCTGCTCAACTGCCCCACATCGTCAACTAAAGCGATCGTCGACTGCCTCAAGACGAAACCATGGAAGGAACTCGGAGACTCCTTGAACGGTTTTTACGTAAGTCCTCTCAAAAACGAAGATTTTTTTTATTTGACGAGTCGATGAGACGAGCAAGGTTTTCACCTAGTGCTAAGTGATACGCTTGCCCATAACAATAGAAAGGAATTTGTATTATTAACAATTTTACAAAATTAATTAACAAAATTAAAAATTTTGTATTATTAACTCCTTCACCTCAATTGCTTTTGCTCCCAGTTGGGGGTCTGTTGGCGGTCAGGTCACCTTATTTCTCTCTCTTGGTCTTTGTGTTTTATGTCGTGATCACTGAAACGACTACCGAGTGAAACGTGTAACGTGGGTGAGATGTTTGTAATGTTTATACGTGGTAATGTTCATTATCTACAGGAATTCGGTTTTGACCCTGTCGCCATCTGGTGGCCGGTGATAGAGCCGGACGTGGGACAGGAGCGCTTTCTGGCCGTGGAGCCGTCGGACGCGATACGCGAGGGCAAGATGCACGCGGTGCCCCACATCATCAGCCAAACGCGGGACGAGTTCTTCTGGAAAGCGTTCAGTGAGTTGATAGAATGGGACATTGCCTGCATCTTCTGGCAGAAGTTCTGCAAACCCGTTTTGATTTTCTATACGCCGTAGTGACCAAACGAATGGTGCGTTCACTTGATGGTTAGTGATACGCTTGCCCATAACGTGGCACTGGTTAAGATGATATACACAGCAACGTACTGCGCTCGTCGCCTTGAGACGTAAGGTAAGTCTCGTTACGCGAGACGTAAGGTAAGTCTCGTTACGCCAGCAACTTCACCACACGGAATGCAGTAGTGTTGGTCACCGTTCAGAAAGTCTACATTCGTTTCTTTGCACAGAAATATTGGTTGTCACTTAGAGTAGAATACTTAGCGATTTACACGAATAAACATGGCATGTTGTGTATGTATGTGTTCGGGATAGGTACATCCATATGGCGGTAGTTGCACCCATATTTTTATTCTCCTCTCCTCGCATCAGCGGGTAATGGTAAAACACTCT
>DWLS01004062.1:0-14580 GCA_018246255.1 Pachliopta kotzebuea | reverse complement strand
AAGATGATACTGTATCAGACCTCAATAGTTAAAACTAAGTAATATTCAAGATGATACTGTATCAGACCTCAATAGTTAAAACTAAGTAATATTCAAGATGATACTGTATCAGACCTCAATAGTTAAAACTAAGTAATATTAAAGATGATACTGTATCAGACCTCAATAGTTAAAACTAAGTAATATTCAAGATGATACTGTATCAGACCTCAATAGTTAAAACTAAGTAATATTTAAGATGATACTGTATCAGACCTCAAAAGTTGAAACTAAGTAATATTTAAGATGATACTGTATCAGACCTCAAAAGTGGAGACTAATTGTTTGCATATAACGACCTCTGTTGAGGAGGTACCATGTGTCAAGTGCGGGGACACGAGTGTCGGTGCTGAAGCGAGGAAACCAAAGCAACACAACTTCACACCACTCGTAATTGCAGCGAGGGGAGACAACACTAATGTACAGAGTGTTCCGATTCCTCAATTCTGAAATTTTAAATAAAACGCAGCTATAATCTTAGAGGTGTAAGGGATCCCACATAATAACTCACAGGGTCCAAGCCAACCTCGCCTATTCAGTGTGCTTTGCTAGTCAACGAGGCTCTGGCTACACACCAACCTGCATTAGACTAGAGTTGTAATAGACGGCCCAAATTCCATATTGGAAGAGGCTTATATCTATGCTGAACTAGTAAGCTTAAAAGCTTTTGTATTCACAAACCAGCTTGATATAGAATCAAGCTTTTTATCCACGATCGAGTATAAGATGTATTAATATGTGTTTGTATCTCAGTTCTTGTGATGTAGCCGTTGTATTGATTTAATTTCCTATATTTGAGAAAAGTAAAAAATAGCTGAAGAGAAGTAGTGATGGAAGAATGATAAAAGAAGAATATATGATAGAATGAAGGGAATGAAATGATAGAAAATAGAAGAAACAACAAAAAATTTAAAGTCTAATAAGGTACCGCCGCAGCTAATCTTACAGCCGACAGTAATTTGCAAACATTACTGTGTTGTAGTTTGAAAGGTGCTGAATGCTGGTGAAACTACTAAGGTATCGAGACTTAACTACTATTATAGGCAGGCTATTTACCATCAGGTATACACCTTTCGTTTTATACTTTAGAAATGATTATATCGGTAAAGTTAAAAACGAAAAATTCGTTTAATATAAGTCATATTGGTAGCCGGTAATATAAATAAATATTCCATTGATATTTTGATGAGCGTACCACTTACTCCTTACGATCCTGCGACTGTTGTGACTGTCCATGGGTATCAGTGATCACACCACGTGTACTATTAGCTCGTTTGCTCACTTTCACCATAAAAAAAAGGATCATACTGTTTGGAATTGGCCACAGTTGCCCATCGCGAAGCATCTGTAGGGCCTTCAGCCGCTCAATATCTCATTCATCCTCATTTCATATAATGCAGTCATTGAGCATGGTATATACTAATATGTTTTTCTACCGACAGAGATAGTTACATATGTGTAGTAACCTGCAGCTGGCAACATTCATAACTATGATAGATATACCCAGATGCGATGAGGGAAGAAATTAATTAAAATGGAAATGGAAAGCAGCTGTATTGGAATATATAATTAGAAGCCACAAGTACGACTGCGAAGTAATTCTTTATAAGAATAATATAAAAAATATATGTATATATTTGTATTAATTGGAAAGTACTCAGTAATATGGTAACACTGTGACTTTATATACATATTAGCAAAATTACAAAAATTTAAGAGTATATTTTGTGCGCCTTCCTCTGGTTAAAGAGCATCTCCATTACTGGAAGTTGCTTTGTTGAGATGATAAGACGAGGAAGGCGTTCACCTGATGGTAAGTGATACGACTGTCCGTAACGCGACTCTGGTTAAGATGGTATACGTACTACCACATTTCTCTCGTCGCTTTGACTCATAAGGTGTTATGTCTCGTACCTCAGTAATTTCAATAGCACACAGCACCTTTCAAATCGAAAAGTTTGCATATTACTATTTGACAGTAAAAAGAGGACCAGCGGCGGTATCTATCTAGACAGTCTCACGGGGAAAAAGTTGCTCGTTTGTATTAGAAAGTGATTCATCATCAGCCAATAAACGCCCACCGCTAGAAATTGACCTTCTCTAAAGATCTCCACTTCGGTCGGTATTTCGCTGTCTGCATATAATGGATTCCCGCGACCTTCACTAGATCGTCGGTCCATCTAGTGGGTAGCGCCCTAATACTACGTGTTCCTTCCTGCCTAATTAGCCGTAAGTCCTTCAGCAACTTCCGAATCAGAAATGAGAAGATTCGTAGAAGAAATAAGATCACAAACATGGCCCTAACGATTGCTAAAATCGGCAAAGGCCAGGACAATTGCTTGGAGGAAGTGATTATTAATATTTCATATTTTCAAAATCGATGATTAAAATTCCGCGTGTTCACCGGAAGTAGGTACGAATAATAAATTCAAGTGATGAAAATTCAGAAAATTCCCTCCGTAATGAGGTCGCCGCTTGGTTTGGAATCGGACGAAATTATAATAGCGGTATATACTCTCCAAACGTAGATTTCTTTAAGTCGGAGTAATGCCGGGCCGGCGGAATGAGGGCGCAGCTCGTCAGCCGGACCCGAATTATGTACCGGACGAGGTTCCGTACTAGCGTTAAATTCTTTAGTTGATAAAAAACCATTTTCCTATTACATCAGCCCGAGTCGCAACAAGAATTCAAATTGAAATGTCATCGCGTAGCTGCGGAGTTGGGGGCGCGGCATATTGCTGCAGGACGATCTTTTTTCAGCTCCGAGGTTTTCGACGGAGCCGATATTGGGTCTTAATAGGTGGGGATAAAGTGCAGGGTCAGTGCCGACGAGGTCTTCTTTATTCCTATTAGTGCGGTGGCTCGTGCAGCGAATAATCGCTTTTTAATGAAAAGATTAGTGCGCTCTCCAGCGGCATTGTTGCAGCGCGGCCCTACGGGAATTTTCCAATTTAGGATTCTTGCTGCAACACCGGCTTGGTGTCGGGACCACTGCGATGATTTCTTTTGTTATAAGCTTGTTGTTCATTGATATTTATTGAAGTACCCTCTAACAAAACACCCTACAACAAAAGCGACCCGCCGCTGTAAGCTTAACACATGTAACTGTTACACTGTAGCTTTATAAAAGCTAGTCCAATTTGATTAGATATTTTTACTTGTATATTGGTAACGTTCCGTGAACATTTTATTCTTTTAACTATTTTAAATGTACCAACATATTCATTTAAAATATGATTGGTGCTTTAGTATTGGAAATCATTTAATAAAATACCACCAGCGAGAGTTATGTTGTCATAAGAGAAAGGCGAACAATGAACAAAGGAAACACTTACTGAGAAACTAGAATATAAATCTGTTACACTCAATAACAGATTCATCAATCACATGTAGTTGATAAACTATCCATAAGGAGTCATTGTATAACTTTAGTATATAAGAAGCTCGTATTACTAAATAAAATCAGTTCTCAGTTCTTATTAACTTAACATCATAGCTTGGGGCAATAGTCACAAGCATGTAGTTTTTAAACACCCTTCCATCCGATGGCTCAAGCTAACTCGAGCAGCGTCTTTTTCCTGTCACTTATAATTAGGATGATACCATTTAATCTGCAGCTTGTCAATTTACTGAACACTAAGGATTAGTAGTGATGATCAAAATATTTGAAAGCGAACTTGAATTATAATGAATTGTGTAGGAGTGTATCCATCATCATCAGTTGATAGATTCGTCTAATAATGGGATGATTTGGTCTTCTTCGCCGCTGGTCCAATTCTTGGGGAGCTAGAGCCTTGTTTGTTGATTATCAAGAGTCACCACGAGCTGGTGAAGCTGGCTTTGGTCTCGCTAGTTCTTGTGAGAAATCCCAAAGACCACACGAATAATACGTACTTCTCGCTAATCCTGTTGTTATACGTTATAAAAGAACTCTATAGAAAAGGTAACTTATTAATGAATTATCCTAAATGAAAGCTCTGCGATAACTTTGATATAGTTAAAAAGGATGTCAATAATGTATCCCGTGGCGGTGCTGACGTCGGAGGAGGTGACAGTTCGGAAGGACAGAACAATAGTCATTGTGTCATTGTGTCCAACTTCATTTCTTAATGCAGAAAGGGAAACAAAGAGAAAGTTTGCCAATAGCTAAAACAAAGGCAGTCAAAGAAATCATCGGCGAAAGGGCCGCGCTTACAAAGGCTCCGCCGATTTTCTTAATTAAAAATGTCTCACTACTGAGACAAAGGGATAATGGGGGAGGGCGGGAATTATTCCGGATTGCTAATGTTATTAAAAACTCTTATTGCGCTCCTCTTCATCTCCTTGTACATTGTTTTGTTTGTAGAAGTTTAAGGAGCGCCGGGACCTCTTACTTCGGACTGCTTGCTTATTATTTTAAATTTTCTGTTAATGTTGATAACATAAACATAAATTTTCATGTACTTAAAAGTATACTATTTTGTATGAAAAAACTTTTCTAAAGTTTTTAAGAACTGTTTTCTGAAAATAACGATTTTTATATAACAATTTGGTTATACTAAACGAACTCTTAAATTGTTTCATGACTATTTTTTTGAACTATGAATTATTTCTTCAGTTCTTCTTCAGTTATAATGTAGTGGTGTTGGCATTGCCTTCTCCATTCCACATAGCAGTCCGATGAATGATCATCACATAGATATGTAGGTTTCTTCATCAAGTTCTCCTTCACCGTCGGAACACTTGGTATTAGTTGGCGTTATACTAACTGCATATAAATTGAACAATTCATTGGTGCAAGTCAGATTCGAACCTGGTGCCTTCAGAGTAGAAGGCAGGTGTTCAAACTTGATCTATCATGATTAAGTATTATTTAAGAAATCATAAAAATTATTAACTATGATACTTTGGGAGAGGTTTATGTCTAACCTGTTCTAAGTTGATGATGATGAAGAATTATCAAAGTTAGAACATCTTCAAAAGTTATTAATAATGTTATGATTTTTCAAGTGTGGACTATTTGAGTTGCTTAGCTCGACTCATGTATACCACATCCCACTTGTGGGAACCTGGTGCTGTTGGTCACTCGCTATATGATATAAGTAGCGTCTTTCTAATTAAAAGTGTGAGTGCCTGTTTACAATAGCGATGTTGGACTCCTCTCAGTAATTCCCTCCTCCTCCCGTCTCCCGGGATAGAAATCCCTTCACTTCTACATTGAAGGGTAAATTAAAACCGCCGACGTCTGATTATTTTCTTTTTTTGTTTTATAACGATTCATATTTACACATAGAAAGGGCTGAGCTGAGTGGACGATTGAAAAAACCCATCAAGGCATACAATGCTTCTTAGAAACGCTATCGTTCAGCTTATTTTTTTAATTAATCTACTGTAAGTTCTAATTAATTTCATCTACATATTAGCTATTATGTACATGCATTACATTATTATATATATAATACTTATGTATCTATCGGTGATAACTTATAAATGCATCTTGACTATATTTAATGTTACGTGTAATATTCGTAAGTTGTTCTTTTGATAATAAAACTTAATTTATTTATATGTATATATATTTAAGTATTTATACACAAATTTCTATAATTAATTAATAAGTTTTTTAATGGTAAATTAATGTTTATATCGTGATAGATATTTAGGTGTCCCTTTTGAAGGAGACCGTCTATATAGGTACCACCGCTGATATTTTTATCGCCAAATAGTAATGTGTAAATATTACTGTGTTATAGTTTAAATGGTGCTGTAGCTAGTGAAATTACTAAGGTGAGGAAATCAATTAATCTTATATATCAAAGTGACAAGCGCAATGTAGTGCTGTGTATATCAACTTAACAAGACCTACACTACTATAGAACTATAACTAAGTGAAAGTCTCGCTCAGCTCTTCGTCTTGTTTATTATAGAAGATTTAGTCAATTTACTAATATATGGTAGTAGGTCTCCATTACTGGAGACCATCTAGGTAAGTACCACCGCAGTTTTATTCTTAATTAATATTTTTTCTACTGTAGTTTCTATTGCAGCCGAAAATCAGTACTATGCAGAGTTTACTGTGTTATGATTGAAAGGATATTGGAAGCTAATGAAATTACTGAGGTAACGAGACAATCTCTTATATCTCAACGACGAGCTCAATGTGATGCTGTGTATACCATCTTAACCAGCGATAAGTAATGGACAAGTCATTCACTTATCATCAAGTGAACGCTTTCTTTGTTTGGTCGTCCAATAAAAAATCTAGATTTCATGATATTACTTAGTAATAGCCTAGAAGTTTGAACGCCTGCCTCCAACTCTAAAGGTATCTGGTTCGAAAGCTACTCGAATAGTCAACACTTGATAAATCATAATATCATAAGATTATTAATAACTTCTGAAGATGTTCTAACTTTAATAATACTTCATCATCATCAACTTAGAACAGGTTAGACATAAATCTCTCCCAAAGTATCATACTTAATAATTTTTATGATTTCTTAAATAATACTTAGTCATGATAGCTTAAGTTTGAACGCATGCCTTCCACTCTGAAGGCACCTGGTTCGAATCTGGCTTGCACCAATGAATTGTTCAATTTATATGCAGTTAGTATAACACCAACTAATACCACGTTCTCTGACGGCGAAGAACTTGATGAGGAAATCTACATATCTATGTGATGATCATCTATGACTAGTATGTGGAATGGAGAAGGCAACGCCAATACCAATACATTATAACTGAGAAGGAAGTCTCAGTCATGAGGAAATACGACTTAGAATAAATAACTTTCTACGAATGATATTCATATGACATCGTTTTATTGATAATTATTAAACTGTCAAAAATACTTGTGTAAATTATAAATATGAATTTATAAAGTTGACGTACAAATAAATCCGTTTCAGGCAAGTTTTCAAAATACTGAAACAAGAATAATACAGCGGCTGTTCATTCAGGCTTCGCGTTACAGGCGATTGACGGCTCGGCTAAATTGCCAGCTTTTCCCCAATTCCTCGTAGCAAAAGTTGTAGTCGATGAGGCTTATCGCTTTCACTACAAGTTTTCCAACATTTGTAGTGAACAAATGTTTTTTGAACTGATTCGTGCAACAGTTTTCCTTTCAATTTACCAAATATCTCGTGATTTAACATCACTATATTCGTTTTGGAAAATTGAGCTAACTTTACTACAGTGAAATATATACTAGGATCTGTAAAGTATACACTTTATTACACATACCTGTACTGTACTGTAGCGTAGTATAATTCTAGTAATTAAGATTACAACATTAGTAATCGTCTGCAGCAGTAATAACAAACCTTTTTGAGAAGTGGATCAAATTGTGATCGTTATTATTTTCAGATCTAGCTCATTAGTCACTAAGTACTTGATTGAGAAAGGTCTAAGAAAATCACTTATATATTTAATGTTAATATTTATTAATAATTAATAGCAATATAAATAATTTATATATGAATCATAAAATTAATGTAGATTATAAAGTATTTAATGGGAAATTTGTTGCAACGAATAGTCTTATCAAGTTGTACACATACAGTAATACGTTTTAAATAGAAAATCAGCTGGCCAATGTACAGTTGGAGATATCTTTTTTAAATTTGATTATAGATATAAACATTAATTTTTTTTATTTTAATAAATTTTTTGTACGCAAGAAAACAGGAACATATGTATTAATACATTGGTGAGAATGAAGTATAAAGGTGACTTTATCTAATGTATAAAGTAGGCAGGTGTATAGAATACAATAAAAAAAAACACGGTTACAAATATAGAGATAAGTACGGGTATATTACAACAAAGTATATTATATAAAAATATGAATTATTTAATATTAATTGTCGTTGTTGACATAAAACATCTCGTCGTATAAGTTCAGTTATCATTAATGTTAATATTAGGTTATCGTATTTTACAGGATAGTTAATGGAAGGAAATTTATTTCTTGTATATAAAATGTGTGAGAAAACGCTCACCGCTTGTCGTTTGTACTGGAAAGTGAAAGTTTTAATCCGGCGTCGACTGGCATTGTTCAGGCTGGCGTCGAGCTGATTACAGCACACCAGGATCCTCCGCCAGTCTACCACCTCTTCACATAGAGTATTTTCGATTATTGCTATAGACTTCAAATTGAATTGAAACACTACACCTAATCAAAATTTAGAAGAATTTATTGCCATTTCTTTCATCGATAATGAAACAATATGTGCTGTACCATCATCTGATGTTAAGTGATGCATTTGCCCAAAAAAACGAGACAGTAATTACGATAGTATTCACAGCACAATATATATCAAATGTTTCCTCGATTCTCTAATAATCATAATCTATGTATAATACTTTAAGTAACACGGAGATTATTTATCAAGTTACTGCTCTCTACTGTCCGACAGTAAGACCAAATTGTCCGCAGACGGTAATATCATTATTTTTATAACTTTCCTCCCCTTACTGTACCGGACATCGTTTCCGCAACTCCATTCCGCCTGAAGCTACTTTTGTTTCGTAACTTTAGCACTGAAACTGAACTAACTGTAATATTTAGTAAGTTAAGGTAACGTAACGACTTGCAAAGTTTACTTTTTTTATATTCGTTCCCCCCAAAGTGGGACAGGGAATTTTATTTTCTTTCTTTTCTTTTCTAGCTTAACCCTACTATACATTATTTCTTCTTCACTCACAACTTGCTCTATCATACCTTTACAATAATCCGTTATAATTTCCTCTATACTCACACATCGCCTCCAACACATCCCATTCATGTTTTTAAATTTTTCTCTTACTTCTATTTCTACAACTTTTGCTCTACCATTTACTTACTTCTTTTTTTTTTTTACAATTTCACTTATTGCCTAAATTTCCTTTCTATTTATTGTTACCTACCTCACTGTCTATTATTAAATTGCTTTTTACTTTTTGTGTATATGGTGTTTCATACTTTCCCTTTTTTACCTTCTTTTAATATTTGCTCATCCTTCTTATCGCTTCCCCGATAACTGCAGTATTTCAAGAATACATATAGTTTACTTTGCATTGACTTTGCAAAATTGGAAACTGTTGTGCTCAGCTTAACGCTAATTTATAGAGGAACTTGATAGTGCGGGTCTGGCTAAACTTGCCGAGAGGCTTCTGGTTTCTTAATCAAGTTTAATGGGTGCTGTAAATATATACATGTTTACTTTTATTGGCGGCTGGACTATCGCTCGAGACTGTTTAAGTGGGCACCCGCAGCGATTGTATAAACATTACTGTGTTCCAATATGAAGGGCAATGTAGGTAGTGAAAGGTGACAAAATGGGAAATGTCTACATATTTACATATATATATATATCATAAGACCTCGAGTGGTAGACCGGTAAATGCAGTGTCGGCAGGCTTTAATAAAGTGGACCGATGATCTGGTGAAGGTCGAGGGAAAGCGATGGAAGAATGAGGCCTATGCTTAGCAATAGGTTTTATCCGGCTGACAATGACGATGATATCGTAGTAATTTAGTCGGCAGTTGTTACGTGTGTTTTGGGTATAAACATACAAAATGACAAGTAAACCTTTACTCGTTATACTTCCAGGTTACTAACAGCATCCTTCCGAGGAATCTCGTCACGAAACTTCGCCTATCACATAAGCTGTTCGTCCTCTAGTTTAATGAAAAACTTCCAAACAAACGATTCTCGCTGGCAAATTGCGTTCGGCACTTCATAAGTTTTATAGGCCCATGAGACCCGAGAACTGGCGAACTTAGCAGAACCAAATCATGAACATCCGGTTAGAGGGTCAATGTTAAGGTAAAAATATTGGTAAAGGTAGAAACAGTTCTCATTTTACCTTCGAAGTTTATTGGACTTGGAGTTTGGACGCAATAATAACTGATGTAGTATTAGATTGGATTATCCTTCTTTCTTTTGGCGAAGTAGGTTATGTATACTTCATTTCTTTCAATTTGTGGCAATAGCTAGTACTCACGATGCTGAAACATGGACACTGATGTAGCGGCTACTTCATAACCTCAAAGTAGACCAGAGAGCGATGGAAAGAGCTATGCTCGGCGTTGCTCTGGTGGATAAGATTTGGTATGACGCAATCCGCCAGAGGACGAAGGTCAACGACATGTCTTCCGAGTATGAAAACTGAAGTGAAAATGGTCTGGTCACGTCTGTCACAGAGTGACCAGCCAGAGTAGACTTGTCGGAGACTGTGCTTAGGTCAACGTAGCGCGGAACAAACTGACAAGGTTTCGAGCGACGATCTGCATAAGGCTTTCCTTGGGAGAGGCCTTCGCAGTGGACTGCAGCAGGCTGTTGATAATGCTAATACAGGTCTTTCGAAGGATTGAGCTGTTGGTTGATTGGGTAGTTGGAAATAGCATACATATAAAAAGACTGGTTTTGTGGCCGAAGAAAAATACTATAAACCACATTACGTTGGTCAAAGGTGAATGATAGAAATTTATCTTTGTGAAATGGAACAAAACATTTTGCGGTACATCTTACGAAAATACTTCGGGTTAACCTCAATCTAGTACCTGGCGGTGTTCCAATGGACCAATTCGTCTTTAGAGATTGTGAGAGGTGATCATCGGACAACAACTTAATACAACATAAAAACACTTAAGTGTATATATAGATTCAGAATAATTCTACCTCTGTCAGTTATTATTTCTTTAACTACCAACATGTTAACGAAAGGGAAAAGCAGGGCTAAGTTGTATAGTAAAGCACGCTGTATTCTTTTTAAGTTACGTTGCTTAAGAATTGGCAAGGCTTAAAGATACATATTGAAAACTTAACTTAGACTAATACTTTATAGATATATGTTGTTATCACCACAGAAATGCAGTATATAGATCTTATATTTTCCTAGTTTAAAGTTGTTAATGCAAATAAGTCGAATAACTATGAATACCACAAAGCGATGTATATAGTACACAGAGTGATATCGATTGCTCTTAAGATTTTTGGGTAATAATGATGATTATAAATTACATAAGGATCGTAAGAGATCCCATACAACACCTCTCAACACCAAAGCCGAGTTCACCACACACAGACGAGGCTCTGGCTCATCACCA
Source organism: Pachliopta kotzebuea (assembly GCA_018246255.1). Lineage (NCBI taxonomy): Eukaryota > Metazoa > Arthropoda > Insecta > Lepidoptera > Papilionidae > Pachliopta > Pachliopta kotzebuea. The sequence continues at coordinate 3,467 of DWLS01004062.1, read as the reverse complement.
TTCAGCACTGGGCAAGAGTAGTGGTAATCTTTCCAAATTCCCCATTATCGGAAAGGAGGGGAAGGGATAGGTCCAACAGTGGACGTTTATCTGCTGATAAAGAAGAATAATATAGATTTAATTTAAAATATTTAACAGATGTTTCTAGTGTAATAAGTTGGTAACTTAATAAACAATGTTTTCTTCTTCTAAGTCGTTTTACCTCATGACTGAGGATCGTGGTCATCATGTGCAGTGGAACACAACGACTACCTTATCAGTTATAATGGATTGGTGTTGGCATTGCCATCTCCATTTCATATACTAGTTCGACAAGGGATGGCCAACATATAGATATATAAGTTAAGTATTAGGTAGTATTTATATAGTTTAGTAGGAACCCGATATTTTCGAAGTGGAAAGCAGACGTTCAAACAATTGAAGCTATCTCGATTTTTAAACAATGCGTAGACGTTCTTAAACATATAACGTTTAGCATATTCCATTGCTCGTTAACGTTCAATAGGTTTGAATGTGCGTGGAGGAAGGCGTATAAGTATCGTCATTACGTGGAATAACTCCTCGAGCCGAAGTAATCGCGAGATAATAGCCTTCAGCGAGCGGCTCCTCGCGCACTCACGCTGCCAACTCTAAAGCAAATTGTTTAAACGCTACAACTCGCAATAGACGTTAAAACCAATTCGTTTATATTCATTTGTAATGTGTTAATCTCGTCTCGATATAAATAATTAATGCCACGTCTTAATAAAGCCTTTTACGATCCAGTTAAACATATTCAAATGCGCTTAGCCTGAGAAGTAGCTTTAAATATGCTTATTATTTATAGGAACAAAAGTATGTGTTTGTTAGCGTCTAAAACATACCAATTTAAATATAAATTTTAATGATTTTCAGAAAAGGTTTCTTATCTTCAGAATGGAGAAGGACACACTTGAAATTTCAAATTGTCAATTACAATCCAATTCATTAAGGAAAGTCTGAGAGGGCTTGTCATAAGTAACGTGAAAAAGGACAAACAGGACTTAAGAACGAGATCTGAACTCTGCTAAGTTATAAGTTAAACAAAAAATGCCGGCGAAGCCACCGGCGGAATACGGAATAAGTTTCGCAAGCCTTTAATCTGGAGCGAGATATTTTAAAAGTCGACTTTCTCGTAAAAACATCCCTGGTTTCCGTCGCAAGGGTAAACAGTTTAAATAGATTTTATGCTGATGATGCCAAGAGATGAAAGGGCGCCTGAAACTTTCGGCGATGTTTGTTAAATTTATAAATTGGCTTGCTGATAGTGACGTCAGTCAAGTTATAATATTAACTTTGATAACGGATAATTTTATTTGTGATATAATATGATCATCACTTGCTGTACTTTCACAAGATTCAAGACTGAAATACCAATGATGAACTAAATTAAGTTCTTCAGCAGTACTACTAACACTACGTACTACGTTTATTAGCTAAATCAAAGAGCGATTGAAAAATAATATTTTTGATACTCAGAGACAGTAGGAAGATACAAACATTGAACTTTGGTAATAAGATTTGAAATATTTTAAGATTGTTCTTGAGATTTCCTTCTTTTTAAAATTCTCAATAAGCTAATCTGTGGTAGGTCTCTTTTGGTTGTGATCGTCTATATAGGTACTAACGCAGCTCTTATTTCTACTGCTAAATAGTACTGTGTAAACATTACTGTGTTCCAGTTAGAAGGGTGCTGTATGATAGTGAAATTACTGGAGTAACGAGCCTTAACACTATGTCATAAAGCGACGAACTGGTGCTACGTATACCATCTTAACCAGCGCCAAGTTATGGATAGGCGTATTATTTACGATCAGGTAAAAGTCTTTCTCGTATCGTTAAATAAAAACAAAGTGTTGTGAATACTGTTACAGGTAATAGTAACATACACTACGCTTGTTATCGGAAGCGGCCGCTGCAGCTTTATCCCCGTAGCTGCCACTCGCCGTTTACATAAATAAGCTTTTAAATTTCACTAATTAAGAGTCGGGATTTATTCAAACCGTTAAATCCGAGAGCGGCCGGAAACAAAACGTGATTGCTCGTCGACTTATAATTTAATGCAATTTCCGCTTTTATTGCGACGCGCGAGTAACGAGCTGAAGCGATTTAACCTCGTTACTCGCGCCCCTACAAATTTAACACTCAAGTTTATAGTTTCGTTTTTAAAGGAAACAACAATCGTGTTACGAAGCATTTATTTAACTGTATTCTGACGTAACTTGAAGGAAATCTACAAATAACTTATACGTACAATGTCTTTATTACATTAATTGCAATAATAATATAATTCAATATATAGACATCAAAGTTCGAGTAGTTAGAAAAGAATATCAAAAAAATTACCAAAAAGAAGAGAACTTTGGATTAAAATGCCCGTTAAATAAATAAAACTAAATGAAAACGTTGAATCGCGTGTTAAATCTAAACATACCCTTTTACGAAATAAGAGACTTCAGTTATGAAAGGAGGGTTACTTAAACTTTTTTATGAAGATACAGCTTTTCCTTTATGAAAAACAGTGATAAGTCTATTCAATAATCAGTAACATAACTGTGATGGATGTGAATCAGAATTAAAGCCTTTTCTTACTGCTGCTTCTCGTGAACTTATTACAAAATTTTAATTCTTTACTAGTAGTTTGTAAATTATAAGTTTGATCATATGAATGTATATGTGTTAGGTTTAAGAATGTACGTGTTTCTACATTTTAATCGTAATGTTAATGCAATTTTTCGTGTTAATTCGAACTTGTCTAATTTAAATATTTGACTATTAGATAGTATAGTAATACCACTATATTCAAACGACTAGAATATCATGTAGAAGTAAAAGCCTTAAGCTTGCAGATAGTTAAATCTAAACGCAGGAGATGCTCTGTTATTAGGCTGATAGTTATTCGAGCGTATTAATAGAGAGATCACGACGAATGTTTTTCGTGCTTCTTTCAGACTTAAACCTTTATTAATAGAACATAAAGTTTAAGTAGAGTAGTAGTATTAAGAGGGAGATGTTATTAAGAATAGGATTCATAATAAAAAATAAGTATATGATATAAGTAGTATAATATTTGTTTGAAGTGTTCTCTGTATTGGTCTTGTTTCAGGATATGTTACCGTGAAGCGGTATCTGTTTCTAACTTACACCGCCTTTAGAGAAGGGTGTAGAATCCTCTTATTGCAGTTCGCTGGACTGAGAGTAGATCCCCTTTAGGTGGGGTCCATCACGGGACCCTTCGCTTCGTTAACGTTAATACTTAGGGCTGACGGCTGCACTTTTTGGCGGGCCGGAGAGCGACGTCTTATTTTACTCCGAAATGATGGGGAACTCATCCGGGACACGTGATGCTGAGTTTCATCAACATTTTAAATTTTTATTTATTTATTTATTCTTTATGTACACTTACACGTATATATATAAAACAATACTATTTAATAAAAGTAACATAG
>DWLS01004061.1:0-14581 GCA_018246255.1 Pachliopta kotzebuea | reverse complement strand
GAAATAAATAATTATGTAAGCTGTTGTAATGTCTTCCGTTATATGACATTACTATAAAATAATTAATTTATCATTATCAATTATTATAATTCGTTACAAAACGTAGAAAAGTTTTTACATATGTCAGTACATAAAACTGCCTTTATACTAAATTAAGTTCTTTAGCTAATATGTTTCGTCCGATTTAAATGAAATTTACATAATTGAAATGTATACATATCTGTATAACGGACGAATAGAACACGCAAACTGTTGAGTAATTAACATGCCATGCCTCATTAATAATATAATTTATGTGTCCAAAACAATTTCGATTGTTTGTATATGGTATGTTTGTATTGTTTAATTTATTTTGTTTTGGGTAATATTATGTATTAATTTTTATCATTGATATTTAAATTATCAAGTCAGTATTCAAGTTCAAGGTAAATCCATCCCCTGTTTTCGATTAATAAAATGTCAATTTCTTTCCTGACGATTTACCAGGACTTACTCGTCACTGTACTTATTTTATTAAATTCAACGTTTCTAAGCCTTTTGCTTTTAAGGAGCTTAATTTATTTATTCTGAATTCCTCTTGCTACATCACAAAACATTTTTCTGCCAAAAAATATACTGAGTTTAACCCAAAATTTGTAATAAATTGCAGTGTTTGTCTGCAATTTATTACAAATTTTGGGGTATATGGATATATTAAATTATGCTCCATTTACCTTTAGGAATTACATTTCAAATGTCATGAATGCACAAATATAAAAATCTAGAATTAGTTAATAAACATATTTCAGCTAAGGTTTACGTGCAATCATACAAGTCTGTAAGTATTCGTTTACAGTGTTCCGTCTTGAAAGCTGTACCTGCTGCGATAATGACATAAATTATATTTAAGATACGAACAAAGTTTGATGCTGTGTAATATTTGATCTAACACCTAAATTATCACTAAATAAAACGACAGTTCTGACAGAATGTTCTTCTTGCTTAATATTTTAGTCATTAAAAGAAACAACTATTTCTTTATGGATAACTACTAGTAATTAAACTTTTAGATTATATTTGAAGTTTCTTAAAAAAAAATTAAAGCATAATATAACGTTGAAAAGAATGTATTTGCATTGCAAAAAGAGGTGTGTGTTCAGAAGTGTTTAATTTTACCTTAAGCACGTCAAGGTCGTTGTTACGGAACTTTCCAATGCATTCTTATTATGTTCTAAATTTTGTAACATCTTTGCGTTTCAAAGGCAAAACAAAATCACAGTAATGTATACATTAAAATTGCTTTTTGGTATGTGATGCAAAAATGTTAGTCGTTCTTATTGATTTTATTTATATTAATAAGAAATATATTTAAAAAATGCATAAGATTATTATAACGTAAATTTAACCAGAACCGTACAGATGCATTTGTGCGTTCTTTTCTTTGCACCAGTTATTTGTCTATTTATACATATTTGTAAGATTGTATTAAGGAATAGTTCATGAATCCTTAAATGTTTTTATATCTTAAATAATCTACTTATTCTGTTTTTCATTATAGAAAAATAGGATAAAAAGGATATAAAAGTTGAAAATATTTTAAAATGACATTGTTGTTAAGAATTTTTATTAAATTTTTAATTACAGTTACTGTACAGTATAATTTTAATATTATAATAAATAAACTAAAACCTTATCAGTTTATTGTGCCCGTTTTTTTAATGTATTCAATAATGTTTGTAGTTGTAGGAGGGTGCTGGGTGGACGGATGGGGCGGAGTTGTGGACTACAACGTTGAAGCTGAAAGGAAAAATATATACATACATATATTAATAAAAATGCTTAAAAATTTATTTGAAAATTACACTCCCCAGGAATTTTTATCTTTAATTGTAATAAATTGTCATGCTTCTAAGTTTACCACGTATAGGATAACTTGGGTATACCATGACAAAAATGTGTTATTTTAATACTTGGTACTGAATATATCCAGGAAGTGGTATAGACTTTTCAGGGTGAAAATACATTTATGAAAAAATTGCGATTTTTTACCCAGTGTGGTCATTGGCGGTGTAATCAATAGTTCGAACGGAGCTGCAGCAGTGAGTCAGTCAGGCTGGAGCAGTGAGTAGGATCCGCGGACCGAGTCACCATCGCGGATTTCATGTTGGGACTTGTGGTCACCGGTGTGAGGATCCGCAACCGAGTATGCATAGTCGTACTTGGGGTAAGCCTTTATTTAAAACATATAATATAGGCATTTTTAAACACTAAAATGACTAAACGTGCTAGCTGAGAAAAAAAGAAGATTATAATTCATATGAGGTATTAGTTCAAACATAGGGTAGTTGTGATATTTCATTGTAGTTTTTCTTATGATTACTTATTGTACTCACGTAATAATCATGACCGTCATAAGGAGCAGAGGATGCAGCATAATGAGTAGCTGGGGCGTATTATACCATGCTGGCCACAGGTGATGCGCCGTATCCCACATCGTGGCGGATTATACTTTGTCAGGAGACGGCACTTTCATATTCGTTGAGTAGACCTGCACTGGCAGCAGCTACCAGAGCACCGAAAGCTAAGATCTGTTAATAAAAAAAATATTTTTGAAATTTGCTTAATTGCATAATGAAAATTTTTAAATTAGCAACAAATCTTAAGGTTTTTTTATCAATACAACAATCATTGAATAAAAGGAGATGATGATGAACAACAGTTCTTACTATTTGACAAACATTGAAATTAATTCTAAAACTCTTGAAAAAATTAAATTTCATCAGCAGCTGATACAATTTATATGAAATATGATAAAACTCACTTTGCTGAACATCTTGTGCGAATGATTTAATAACCAAAAGTTAATTAGTGGCCAATAGACGAGTATAATAGTTATATACACTTAATAGTTATATACGCTTAATAGTTGTTTTTTAAGGCATTATTTTGTTAGGGTGGGGCGGAGAAATGTCGTTTGCACCTTGACGCTACACTACATGTAACACTGAAATGATTTCAAGGCGACTTAAGTTTATTAAAGCAGTTATAGGTAATTTATTTCATTTACGACGAAAACACATGCAAGTAGAATGGATTTTCATATCAATTAATGTTCATTTTGTATTATTTATATATTTATATTATCATGAGATAAAAACAGGTAGCAAAAAGCAAACTTAACGACATAAAGACCTTTATCGATCATTCAAGAGTATGGTATAAAAAATTTAAGGTAAACACAAGAATTAAAATTTAATGTCCCCTGTAATTATCAAATTTTGTACAGATTTAGTGAAAATTGTCAATTTGTTAATGGCTTATTTTCTTATGTAAAAAGAAAAAAATAATGTAATATTAATGAAGATTTGAAAATTTTAAAGGAGCGGCAATAAATAAGTTTAAAGACATTATAGCGATTTTCAATCTTTATATGAACGTTTTATGGAATTAAAAATTATTACTTTTTAATAAATCTAAGATTTGTCACGTAAATTGACTTATAAGTTGTATAATTGCTACAGATAGTTCAAGATGAAATTTAGAATATTATTGCTACGAGCACCGCAAATTTTTAAAATTAACATCTTCTTGAATCACTTCAGTTTAACAAAACCAAATCAAATATTTGTATTTGTCGAAAATAATTAATTGTATTATTTTGTAATTATGACATATAAATTATATTTATAATAAAGGTTATATAATGAACGAATAAACTTTAAAATCATTTATTGACATAGATTTATTTATTGTTATTTGCGGTAAGAAGTGCGCTTCTATCTAAAACTACATTGTCACATAACAATAGTTAAAATTATGGTTAAGCATTGATCTAAACCAGGGTTTCTCAAACTATTTTAGTTCACGTCCCTATTTATGACTGCCAGTTTTCTGGCGACCCCATATAAATTAATTATTTTAATATCATGTATTTAAATATTTGTCATTAAAACCTCTCGCGATTCCAGAATTTTTCTAGAAAGGAAGGAAGGCTCGATCTAAGCCATTTACAATACCCAACACAATTAATAATCTAACAAGAATATAGTTTATAGCAATTTATAATATTTCCTTTAACGGTGTCTTAATGTGGTGATGAAATATAAATAAAAAAATTAAACAGTTCGTTAAAAATAATAACATGTATATATTTTACCCATTTGTTTATTACAAGCGATTTCATACGTTTAACTTATATGTCCTGATCCAACCTAATTAATTCTTTGGTATTATAAGCAAAAGTTTACATGAAAACAAATTCGTTAACATCATTTACTTATAGATGTTTAAACATGTTCTACAGAATTATTTGTTCTTATTTAGCTGAAGGTACAGAAGAAAAAATTATGTATTTCATTGGCAACTTCGTCACAAGCTCATATAAATTCTAACCTGTTTTTGTCTTTAAGTTTTTTTTTCTTTGGATGAAGTTTTTGCTTTCGGCCACTATTATGGCCGTGAAAGCTTCATCGGACCCTAAGCTCGCGCATCCGGACTCCGCGAGCTGACGTCTTTAAGTTAAATTCGTGTTTAACCTATGAAATCTTCCGTATGTGTAGTTGTCAATGAAAGGATATTCTTATTCATATACTATTTATTCTCCTTTAAAGTATGTAAGTGACAATTTCCTTAATATTCTCTGATGATGTTAGCGCTGACCTGTCTTTTATGACGTATACAGCTCACCTGATACTGAGCACGCGGACCACGGGGCCCACGGTTTGATTCAATTTCCTTACAGTTTTGATCCTCTTATAGTAATGAAATATCCTACTGTTTTCTAGATCTTTTGTAAATTAAAGTACACGTAGTCAAACTTTTATTACGAATTAATTGCTTAGTGAGAAATAGTTCCTGTGGTTTTGATTTAAATCTGGTATCAGACCAAAACTTTTGTATACCTCAATCAATTACACGTTTTGTTGCCAATGTAAAATGCTGGATATCAGCGTTTCAATACACGCGTTTCCTTCATAAATTGAATACAGTTTTTGTTCAGAGTAGATATTAAAATGTTAATTTTGTATAAAGAATAAAAATGTAACATTAATTTGGTGATATCGACAAAAAGTAAACAAAGAAAAGCTTCTATACATTTAAGAATTTCTTTATTTAAAGCGAAAAAGACTCTAGTAGCTGAGTATACTGTAAAAACAACTGTACACTACTGTAAAAATATCATAATAATTGCTTAAGAAGTCATGACAGATTTATTTTGGGTAATATTTTAATGATTATTTAATGTAATGAAACTGTTAAGGGAAAAAGTGAAATGTTTTTATAAAATAACAAATCATTCACAAATATTCATAAATTGTAAAAAGTTTATTTCACATCACATTATTTTAAATATTCACAATCTTTGTACACAAGTATAAATAAATTATTCAGTTATTTCTGGAATTTATGTATTACATTGCATTATAAGACTTAATAATGGTGATAGCCATGAACTGGAGCAGGAGCAGGGTGTACAGCGGGGGCTGAGTTGTGGACTACAGCGTTGAATCTGTAATATAAGAGGTAAATATATACTTGCAAAACTCTTTTAATACAGTTATGTACTATACTAAATATGAAGTCAATTCATTAGGTATCAAATAGTGATCAGTTTTACCCAGTGTGGTCGTCGGCGGTGTAGTCAACGGTGCGGACTGAGCCATCAGGTTGGAGCAGTGAATAGGATCCATGGACAGAGTCACCGTCGCGGATTTCATGTTGGGACTTGTGATCACCGGTGTGTGGGTCCGCAACTGAGTAGGTGTAGTCGTACTTGGGGTGAGCCTGTCAAAAAATTTTGTTACTGTAGATTTTATACCACGTGAAAAACTAAACGATATTTTAAATTTAAAATGGTTGCGAGGTATTATTTATGTTTGACAATTACTTACATAATAATCATGACCTTCATAGGAGGCGGCAGGGGCTGCATATTGAGCAACGGGGGCGTATTGAACAGCATGGGCAACTGGAGCAGCGACGTAACCTGCATAACCACCATATCCTGAGTAACCTCCATGTCCTGCATCATGACGAACTATGCTCTGTGAAGATACTGCAGCGCCGTGGCCGTGCAGAAGACCTGCATTAGCGGCTGCCACCAGAGCGCCAAAAGCAAAGATCTGGAATTTATGAGAAAAGTAAATTATAGAGTAGTTCACAAGTCGCCTCAAAAGACAGTATGAGAGATCTTTTTCATGAACTTTAAATAAACAATTTCATTACGGTTAAAAAATAATATACATTATAATGTTCATGGGACTTACTTTGCTGAACATTTTGTGTGTTTAGTTTAGCTACCAAGAGTTGATTGCTGTCAACTGTAGGAAATAATGGTTTTATACAGAACGGACGGCGGTGCGTGCACTGGCTTGAGTGGGGCAGAGAAATGTGCGCAAACGCCTTGACTGGGTTAAACTTGTGTGATTTCAAGGTATTAAATCTTTTCCTAATTCTTTAACCACAAAAATATTTATTAGGGGCTTTTACAAAAATAGTGTGTACATATGTTTAAATCAATTAAATAGTTTTGTTTTATTACTTAAGAGGTCCCTTTGGCAAAGAGGTTCACTTCATCTCATTATTTATAACGTGATTAGTGAAGGATGCAAGAACAGTATGCCTGCATTAATGTTTCCGTTCATTTATGATGACGGAATATATAAGAATCTAAATTTAGACTAATCATTCATCAATGACTAGTCTACTTTTAAACTACTGTGTTTTACTACCTAAATTGATTCGTTGCTTATCATCAGTTGGAATTTTTTTTATTTTACGGTATAAGACGAGCAAGGCATTCACGTGGTGATAAACAATACGCTTGGCAATAAAGTGGCAGAGGTTGAGATGGTATACATAGCACCACATTACCTTGAGACAAAAGGTGTGAAGTCTCTTTACCTCGGTAATTTCACTAGCATACAGCACTCTCAAACCGGAACACATTGGAAATTCATTATGATCCTGACTATTGTAATGATTTTATTTGAACATATTTGGCGCTCTAAACTCTTTTTAAGCGTGACTTTTTTCAACGCGCATAAAAAATAAAGCGTGAACAAAATGAAAAACAGACAAATGTTTCGGTCGAAAATGATTCTATTTACCTTTTCTTTGCTAAAAGCGGTGCTAAATATATTCGTCAATCACAGCCTATAAGTAATTAGGAAATAACTTGTAATTATTTTTACACTGCTAATTGTTGCTCCTTATTATCCATAATGTACATAAAGTTGGTATGAGAACGATATATGCAATAAATATTTCTTTAAATGACTAAAGCATTCGTCATAATAAGTTAACAAAATATAAATAAAAAAAATGTCAGTAAAAATGTTTAATTTGCTATTATCTTTATTATATATTATTATATGTCTATATTATTTTATTATCAAAGTGATTTATTTCTCTATGCATTTGAGACACAATATAGGAAACTGCTATTTTTTTTTATACACGAATTCGTCGACTATGGGGTTGGATTTAAGATCAATTTTAGAATAAAAATTCAAGGTCAGTTTTCCGATACAAGGTTAGTAATGTAAAAGAGCTGTTTTGGGATATTTAGTTGCTGAGACTTATAAGGGTATAATAATGTGTATTTATTATTTTAATGTTTATAACAAATAAATTAAGATGCTTAAACTTACTTCTTCTTAGCTATGCAAAGGTAATATTTGTACTGTTGTTGTATTTCAACAATAAGAGATAGCTATGTTTTCTGAAGTAGGGTTAAGTACTTTCATAACTTATTTGTAGAATCTACTGCGATTTTGTTGAAATTTATGCAATTAACAATTGTTCATATGCTTCGATCAATTTACGTAAAGACCTTCGATTTGAAATTACATATTACTTTATCTTCAAGTTAAAAATTCTTTATTATTGCTGCATTAGACATATGGCGGACCCTGGATTAAAATTCAACAGCACTAGACACTGTTTTGTGGAATACATTACAAAATACATATGTCCAGTAGTGGACGTCCGTCAGTTGAGATGATGATGATAGATCACAACAAAACTATTGAATATAAGTTTTTATATCACAGGGCACGCATATCATAACTTTTAAAGCAAAAGTTTAGAATTTGATTGTGCCGCGCTTGACTTTTATTTCATGTGTATAATACACGCAAATCTCTTAAAAAAATCTGTCTCAGTAATTTTTTTTGTAATATTAAAATATTTGTGTTTACCATTTATTGTTGTGCGAGTCTTATTTATAGGTGAGGAATAAATTTGTTTCGTAAGAGTAACGCAAATAAATTATCATTATTACGTATTAACTAAGAAAAGCGACAGGACATGTATTTAATAATATCTGTTTTAGTATTTGGTACAGCGAAACGGTGCGTTCAGTGGATTTTTGCGCTGACAACACCGTTACGGTTTTTTTGGTCCTTCCTTCCTTTCAAATTTTGAATTGTGTAACGTTTTTTGCGCCAATTCACTTCAATATACCAGACCTTTTATCAAAATTTATAGTACATAATACAAATTAATTTCGTAAAGACTTCGAAGTTTATTACTTGTAAACATCTTGAAGAACCTCACAAACTTCGCTACTGTATTTTCTTCTAACAAATCCTTTTGATCATACCAGCATTACTTAAATTTAAGTTAATCTAATAAGCTTTTTGCTTTGTTAGAGGATATTTAATGACATAAGATAAAGGTCAAGTATAGGGAATAAGCAATAAGAAAATTATGTTTGTTTTAAAATATATTTCTGTTTCCAGTCATTGCACGAACATATAAATAAATAATCTTAAAATTTGTTAAACTCGGATGTTTCATACGACTAAAAAATTAATAATGGTTGTAGCCGTGAGCCGGTGCGGGGTGCACAGCGGGAGCGGAATTATGTACTACTGCGTTGAAACTGTAACAAAGAAAAAGAATGAAGTTAATGTCTTTGTGTTATAATATTTTTTTTTGTGAAACCGATTGTAGAGATATTCATTATTCTACAAATAACATTGTTACCCAGAGTGATCGTCAGCGGTGTAGTCAACGGTGCGGACTGAGCCATCGGGTTGAAGCAGAGAGTAGGATCCGTGGACAGAGTCACCATCACGGATTTCATGTTGGGACTTGTGGTCACCGGTGTGGGGGTCAGCAACCGAGTAAGTGTAGTCGTATTTTGGGTGAGCCTATGAGCAGAAAAAATATGTTTACATACTAATTAATAGATCTATTCGAGAACTTAATATTTGCCTGATGCGTTTAAAAAACATAATTTAATCTTTAGTCTTACATAATAATCATGACCGTCGTAGGCAGCAGCGGGAGCAGCGTGATTCACCTCCGGAGCATACTGGACGGCGTGAGCAAGAGGTGCTGCCGCGTATGCAAGAGGAGCGGCCGCGTATCCAGCACCATGATGAACTACGCTTTGTGATGAAACTGTGGCTCCGTGTCCTTGGAGGAGACCGGCGTTGGCAGCGGCTATAAGAGCGCCAAAAGCTACAATCTGAAAGGACACAACTTAAGTAAACCTTGTGAAACAAATTTACTGATCGACTAACGTAATGTAAGTTAATGTAACTTCATAGTTGCGTGATAGTTTTATACAAATGTATATATTATTTTGTAGACTTACTTTGCTGAACATTTTGTGTGAATGGTTTGACTACCGTGAGTTGATTGATGTCAACGTTTCGATATAATGGTTTTATATGCACAGGTCGCCCAGCGGCTCTGCTTTGATTCTGGTGGGGCGGAGAAATGTACGCAAGAACCTTGACTCTGTAACACTAACATAACTTCAAGGTTATTCTCTGTCTACATTACAATCGTTTATTCCTAATCATTGTTTCACATCAACTCGAACACGAAAAAAGTAGGTTGTTATTATTACTTCTTGTCACTTCCTATTTTGTATCCTAAATCAAGTTATTGCACGTTTAGTAGTGATGATTAACATCTATCATGATTTGATGATTGACGTAAACAGTGTCTACACTTATTTAATTTTTAAGTGATTAATGATTTATTACCTTCGCTTTTTATAAACGTTTATTTTAGTAATTAACTACATTCGTTCCAGTTTAAGAACAATAAAAAAAAGCACTGCAATAATAGACAAAGCGCGGGAATACAGAGTGCTCAAAATTTATTACACCAGAATCATGTATTTTCAGGTCTATTAGTTTAATAATAATATGCTATTATTAAGAAGATTTATGAATAGTTAATTTTTAAATCGTGTGATTGCATCAATTAACACCCATGATTTAAGAAAATCATAATCATCATTCGAGCTTATTAATTGTCTACTGCTTAACACAGACTAGCTGGTCTTATAGTATTTTTACCAGTCTATTAACTCCGTGAATAATTATTTTTTGTGGTATTGAAATGTGTTTTTTCTGTGTTATTTTTTCCTGTTCTTTTCCATAAATAGCATAAACTTAACTAACTTAAAATATTATTAGGAAATTTATATAAATACAGTTGCTAACTAGAAGCTCAGTCTTCTTTCTCCTGCCCTGGTCCCACTTTATGTAGGGTCGGCACAACATGTTCTCCTCTTCCAGTCTCGCTTATCAGCCGTCGTCGTCGTTCGTTCTCTTCGTTTTTTGATACTTAATAGAAAACAAAATACTTCTGCATTATTTGTGTCCTTCAAGTGTAAATTAATATGATGAATAAGTAAAGTTAGTAATTAAGTCCTTATCAAATTATTTGTAACTATCTACATCTCTTGCGTAGTATGCATTGGCTCATTATCACTTATTTGGAGAAACGGGGTCATACTTGATAGAAAGGCAATAAGTGTATTGTGCTACACTATTAGAAAGAATTAATAAATGAAAAAAATAAGTTTATTACCAAATCAAATATTACATATTAATTGAGTTTACGAATTAAGCTAATATTTTAAAGTGAGTATTAACATATTTTGAACTTGGATAAAGCTAAAAAATGTATGAGTTCAACAATAATTTAGTTACTTTATCGTAACAAAGATTACTCAGTTCATTTAGAAATAATGCAAATGTACTATTTTGTATTGTTAAGACAATTATGGAGATTTACAAGCGTGTATATTTCACGGATATGTCTCAACAGAAAGGTAATAAACTGAGTGCATATTATTTTTTAAATTTTTGCCTTGAAAAATTTACAGCCTTTTTTATTTATAAATTGCGTAATATTCATATTAATAAAGATGTTTTTTTAATACATACTATTTAATTTTGCACATAGACAATATTAATGATTATTTTTAATCATTTTGAAATTTGTGTCAAAACGTATTTTTTAGCATTTATATCTTAAAAATTTACAATAATATGTTTTCATAATGAATTAATTTTGGTCTTCAGGAGTATTGGTGACACATACAATATTTCTTATCAAATACAAAGGATAAAGGAATTGATAAAGATAAAGTGCGATCCAGCCATGTTTGTTCCATTTTTTACATATATATGGCTAAGATTATTTCTTTTTTATTTTCTAAGCGGCGAGGCCTGGAATATGTTCACTTATGTGAGCGAGCGCATCACTTGGCACTAATGCCAACTGAAACAACTTATTTTGACAATAATATGGTGCTTGTTTGGATGTAATGCATTGCCTCGTTTTTTTTTGTTTTCGGGTGATGTTGATGCCTTCGGCCACTATTATGGCCGTGAAGACTTCGTCGGTCCCAGAGCTTGCGGATCCGGACTCGCAAGCTAAATTCGCATTGTCTCGTGTATTGGAACTTAAGATATTAAGGCTTGTTATTGCAGTAATTTAAATAGTTATAGAAACCTTAAACAGGAACATAGTAATGTTTGCACACTACTGTTTAGCGCTAAAAATAGTAACTGCTGAGACATCGGGGACAGTTTCCCGTAACAAGTATCTGAGACCAGTAACAGAGACCGACAAGCAAACTAGCCAAATCAAACATAATCTTTTCTGTCTAAATCATGTGGTTTTGCTTCCGATGTAAATAATGTATTTATTCTCTTTATTAAAAAAGCCCAAATTTATTTCCATATTTTATTTCAAAAGACAAAAAAAATATTTATAAAGTGATCATTAACATACACTAATTGATATTTTAAAATGACTATAAATTACACTGGGAAGACCAGACTACAGGCCGATCTTTTAAATTTCACAAGATTTAGTACTAAAAGACGGTAATAAAATATATGTCAATGGCGACGGATACATGTAACGGTTCTTGTCAATATTTGTTCTCGGAATGTTTGCTTGGAGACATTTAATAAAATCGTTGTAAGACACGGCATCATTACTTTCAGATAATTCTGGTGCTGGTTCTGTTGAATTTATCTCCGTATTTTCAAGCGGTGCTGTCGTTATTTCATCAATTATTAGATCACCGTGTAGCGTTGTTTCTACGTCCTTAGTTATTTCTTCAGTGGACGGCTGTACGGGCGACTCAGTATGGTTGTCGCTATCTACATCCACTTTAGCTTCTTTTGCAACTTTGACACCTTTTTCAGGTTCATCTTTCATTTGTTCATTTTTAACTTCAATACACGGCAGCGTAGGCACTTTTTTATTTATTTCGTTTTTTTTGTTTTCATTGAAATTATTTGCAGGCAAAATATTTCGAACAATTGCATTAAACCTAAAACAAAAATCAAGTTTTATTTTTTGCAATATTAAAAACTACAGCATAGGCTTTGTGAAATATTATTACCCCTTTATATCATCTGCAGTATAAATAACTTCTCGTCGGGCTCCGTTGGGTTCTATTAGTGAATATTGTCCTCGAACAACCGAACCATCACTGTGCTCACTTTGGGATTTTTGGTCTCCTGTATGCTCATCGTAAACTACATATGAGTATTGATAGCTTATAGCATCCTACGAAATAAAAAAAGGTAGTAAATAGAAACAAAAGCTTGTGAAAATAAGTTTATTCTTTTTTTATTTAATTGGAGAATCAAACAAAAAAAAAATAAGAGGAAATTAAAGGGATATTACAGAGTAAATAATAAGAACTATTAAATAGTTATAATTCATTTTAAATTTAAATCATAATTGTAACGATTTTGACTTTGAAATACGTAAAATAAATAATGTTAAAAACACAAGTACTTACATCTCTATTTGCCAATACAATTGGATAATTATCAACCGGAGATTTATAGGTTATAACACTTGCTCTTGCTTGCGATGGCAGTGCAGTAATCGGCATTCTAGGTATTACGCATGGCGCTACACACGGCGAAACCAGCCCTTGAACTGATTCTAAAGGTATAACGTTATTGACAGCATCTCTAGATATATCAGCAATTTCTTGACCAGCAAGTGACACAGACGGAGGACCATATTTTACATATTCCACTGGTTTGTTTTGTAAGTACACATTTGAAAAGGAAGCCGCGGTTATTACTTTTAGGAATATTATAAGTAACAATGATAGTGCCACGCTCGTATCCTAAAGAAAATATTCATATTAGTAATCTATTCTTGAAAGAATGGAAATCCAAGTGTTACTAAAAACTTACTATGAGAATCATGTTTGCTATTGATTTACGGTAGACAACTGAGGTTTTTCACAGGGATACTACGTCTTTTAAAAGGTAATGCTGTTACACTTAAATATTCTTTTTCCTGACAAGAACAACAAACATCAATGTCGTTTAACAATTGAATAGTGGTAGACAATAAAAATGTTAATGGACATTTAACACGGAGTCTTCTGTTTGCCTCTCCCATATTCAGAACGCGAAATTCTATAATAATGCAAATTATACCGTGACATTTGACTTTGTGCCAAATAACTGAATTATTGTGTACTGAAATTATGTAATTTTTCAAGTACCGCAAGGTTTTAGTAAATCGTGCCTGCCTTAAATTACCTGGTTTTCTCTTGTGGATCTTACAGCTGCATCAGTCGATATCCTTTGATTATAGAAACTCTAGATACCGCATAATTACATAAAAGTAGCGAAAAATTTATCACCTAACTGTTCCCCCATAAGTAGGTTCGAGCTACTTACTGTCAAGTCATATGGTCGCGTGACATATCTGAAATTTGTGATTCAATTGTGCCAATAAAGACGAGTTGCGTTATAGAAGTTAATCAAAATTACACAGGACGTATAATAACAACCAGCAAATTATCTTACCTCCCACCGGTAAGTAAATCCGAATTCATAATATTTCTAAAAACAATCAATAATAATAATCATCAATAATAAAATATGTCCAATTAATACGACCCAACCACGATATTTACGTTAGTGTTCCCAGTTTCATAATACAAAATTCTTTATGTGAACATCAAATTAAACTAAAGAGATACAGCCACTTGGCTGTCCATGGTAACTATAAAAATAAAATTAGAAAACAGCCAAGTGTGAGCCAAGAATAGTATATAAATTGACAAATGATGTGTTAACATTTTTGTGATTTAATTTTAAAACTTAATATTACATGGAGAAATATTACCTTGTTTTGTAAACAAGTAACATATTCTGAACCTACGACAAATATTTCAAACTAAAATCAGCTAAATTGACTCAGCCGTTCTTGTATTTTAGCGAGACTAACAAAAAGCTACAGGTATTCTTTTTATTTCTGTTGATATATTATTAAGTATAAATAATCATATTGATTT
>DWLS01004060.1:0-14582 GCA_018246255.1 Pachliopta kotzebuea | reverse complement strand
GTAATTGGACGGGAACACTGACGCCGGCAAGTTGTTCCATTCCTTAGCTGTCCTTATTAAAAACGAGGAGTCAAAACCTCTTAGTGCGCAAACTGGGGATGTTTACAACATAAGGATTACGATTATTATTTTTTATAATGTATAGTAATATAGTACAGGGCAGTAAGGTCTAAGAGTGGCTGCTACATACTAGACAGAGGATCTGGTGAAAGTCGCGGGAATCCACTGAATGCAGGCAGGACCAATCGGATTGCAGATATTCGGAAGGGCCTATGTCCAGCAGTAGGCGTTTATCGGCTGATGATAATGATGATGATTGTAATATATCCTTTATATTTACATTACTTGGTATTCTATAACGCCGTTTAAAATGAAAATACAATCTTTGCATACTTTTGCAAGAGATTAGAAACAATTGCTACGATAGCATAAAACTTTCTTAAATATTTTTATAAAGTTACTACCGACAGTGTAATGTGTTTTGTAATAATGAGAATATTGAGGATATTGGTAAAGTTTAGTAAGGTTTTAGTGGCAGATCTCTGTTGCCAAAGACCATTTAGGTAGGTACAACCGCAGCTCCTATTAAAGCTGCTTGCTGAACAGTAGTGTGTAAACATTAGCATGTTTCGATTTGAAGTGTGCTATATGCAAGTGCAATTACTGGGGTAACAAGATTTAATACCTTTTCTCAAGACGAAGAGCGTAATGTACTTCTGTAATACAATCCTAACCAACGCCACGTTGTTATGTCACTGTGTTATGGCAAGCGCATCGGTTACCATCGTGTTAACGCCTTGCTTGTCTCGCTAAATAAAAAAGGTTTTATGGTGTATATTTTTTACTGACGTAATTATAAATTTCGTTATTTTCTTTAATGTCTTATTTATAAGGTCATTATAGTGAAAGTTAGCTACATCTCTTTCAACGAATTATTTGTTAGTAACGATTACTACAACCCTCCTATACCTATTGAAACATGAAATAATTACGTCGCCCCTAACGAAATTCTCTTTACTAATTAAACATTGTACCTTGAGGTCTCTTATAAAGGGATTGTAAAATGTTTTGGAAGCTAAACCTCTGGTATTATGAAAGAAATCCCTGAAGTGAAAAATTAATTAAAATTTTAAGCCCTCCGATTTCCCTACGCGGCAGTTGTAGAATAAAAGGAGTACGAGCACACATCTCGCTGAACAACTAAAGATCAACCATGTTAGATAATTTGAACGCTATTATGCGTTGAGTTTAATGAATATCGTTATAAGATTAATTTTATTATGTTATTATAAAAGAAACACATACATTTTCAGAAACCTTATTAGGTTTCATCCTTTAATTTAAGCAAATCCCGATACATTGAATTGAATTATCAAGAAAAAAAAGAGAATGTGAACGTATACTATTATAGTTTTTGTTAATATAAATGTTATAATTTACGTCACTGCGAAAACTATTAAAGCATAAACAAAATAACACAATTGCTTGAGGATGGACCGGTCGACGGGCAAAAACATATTTCATAAGGAAAAATTGAGACACATCTTGGAAGCAAAGGCCCAGCTGTGCAACATTAACTTTTTCTTCTAAAGAAACTGACTTTAATGTAATTACACAAAAATACTTCTTTCAACACGTCGTTATTTTGATAAATTTATCGTATATAAGTATATGAATATAACTTTTTTTGGTAGTAACAGAAAAAGTAAAAAGCGTATACTAATATTCGTATAAGAACAATATGTTCTCAGAAGTTCTGAGAGAATGTATTCATCATAACTTCCAGCAGTATCAATAAGAAAAGTTGTTTAAACGGGTTTAGCGCTGAGAAAGTCTAGATGCTTTTTATAAACACAGTGGTAATATTTGACCTTAATTCCATATAGAGTTATTTGGCATGAGGTTAAACTTGGTACATCGTGCTCTTCCTAAATAATATAGATTTCAAACGTTAATTATTGGAACAAGAATGTATTGTTAGACGGAAAATTACAAAGAGCTTAGTAACTAATCGGATCGCCACTACGACCACCAAAACCTGTACATATATTTTTGGCTTCAGAACCCCAGCTTACAAGGCAAGTATATAAACACTGCGTCTAAAATAATTATTTCACTTATAATCCTTTTTTCTTGTTTATCAGGGATGAGAACGGGGATGAGTCTTCTATTGAAAAGCCATTACGTCGATATTTTTTCCTACTTAAATCCATTTGCTTCTATTTCGTGCAATCGAAACATTTAGTCTGATCTTTTTTAAACAAAAGGGCGGGTTCTCTAAAGCTGTATTAAGTTCGTACCAGGAATTTTATAATACAATCTCTAGCACCCCCGAATTACCACTAAATCCAAGTCTAATGTTATAATCAATATTCATTTAGAATTGATATGTAAATAAGTTTATTTAAATTTACAGCAAAATAAATATATTGTTACAGTGAATATGTTTAATCTTCGTTTCATGAATGAAGCGGTCCATTTATCAGAAGGACAATAATTGCATTCAAAAACAAAGATGTGCGTCGCGATAAAGCTGGAGTATTTTCACTAATTAAGGGGCCAACATGCACTCAGCTACAATTAAGTCGGTCGATTCTCGATAAGCGGGAATTGAGTTGATAATTTTGTCACGGAGATAGCGTTAAGTTAAGCTGGAGAAGTACTTCACAGCCTATTTAGAAAAGGCAAGCTACCGACCGAGAATGCGCTGGAGTCTTTCCTCCATAGTTATCAAGATGTTAAATATTTTAACCAAGCTTCATAGCCTTTGGAGCAGAACATAGGATTTTTTTGTCATCTACACATTGTTGTTTTGTCTCTCACTGTATCATTAAAAGTTTTAGATCTGAGCTTTGTATTATGAAGAGTTATACTACTAGCAACTAATCACAATGAATAGATCGAATGGTCTAATTATTTGAGGCCGCCAAATTATTAACAAATATGCTTAGCTAATCCTATATCATATATAACGTATGAATCTTCCACACATTCTAGTGGACTAATACGATTATAGTAGAAGGCCAATGCGCATATAAATCTGATAAGTGATATGCTCTATCGAAAACATACTACATATAGAACCTCCATAAACAAATCTGGTAAGAACTATGAATGATATAAACACATTTGATAATATTATAAGAAGCGACGGCATAGATTATAAAAGCTACATTTTACTCATATGGTTTTATTATTTTGATACACTGACAGTTTTATTATGGAGATAAATTGAATAAATAAAAAAAAATATGTAGTACTATGACAGTTCTATCTGTGTATATAAAATTGTTCCTCACGCAACGAAACCGGTTAGCTTTAACTAGATGAGGAGCAGGGAGCTCTATGACACAGTCCGCTTTCAATGTCAAACCAATATCGAGCTATTGATAAATAGCGGCATCGCACCGGCACAATAAATCACTAAGTGGGTCAACTACCGGCTTTACGTAATTTATAAAATATGAACTTTAAAGCTGCGAATGGCGAAGTAATGGATCCACAATTTATTGTAATAAATGTAACGATATTTTAATAGTACGGTGGTTGAGCAAAAACATGGTTTTGAATTTTTCAAATTATTAAAAAGGACTATGAACATTTCGCTGACAACGATCCGCTAAAACGATGATGGACTTTTACTCTATAAATTGAATGTACAAGTCGAATATTACGTGTACCTATTATTCTATAATTTTTGTCTTTATATTTGTTACCTCGACTTGGTGATATTTTAAAGTTTATAACCGTTTTGGTATATGTTTGCAATACCCTAACCGACAATTTAATCAAAAGACGTAAATTTGTGATGCAAAAGATGTGGTGTGACACTCTTTACATACCAGTAAGAGATATGCTGTACAGGAACCGGTGAAGGTTCGTCCTTTTGAGATAGCTATGCTAATGCTGATTACAATTCTCATTTATGGTAGGAGAGGGTGTATGGGGTTCCACATAACAACTCACGAGACCCAATCCAACCTCACCTGCTCCTGGTGCACCCTGTTGATCAACAAATGAGGCTCTGGCTCTCCAGCAATCCGCATAGCGTGGTGGAAGAATGCCCAAAGCCCACCTTATTGAAGGAGAAGTGTATCCAGCGGTGGACCTCTACGGCTAATGATGATTTATGAGCGACCGACCGTAGAAATTAAAAAATATTGTAATTTATACGCGAAGTCTAGATTTGCAAGAAAATCTGTATCACACCGTCCCTTAAACACCAAGTAGGTGCTTAATTAAATCACGGGTGAGGTATAGCAGGTCTGTGCAGTGCCGTTCGTGCGCCGCAGACTCGTAACCCACAACAAGTGTACGTTGGACCGTTTATTAAATTACGATCTCGCTTCAACAGAGCGGGATTTATTTAAATTTAATTTTAACATCACGACTCTTTAACAAATCAAATTTCGTTAACGTTAATTATTTGATATTGCAGTTAACTGATTTTACTGATTGCGACGATGAAGAATCAATTAACGATTTATACAAAAACTCAATGTTATTCTTCTTTTAATACAATGTTAATTTTTAAGTAAATAATAAGTAATTAATAAACTAATAAATGAAAATGGAAATCCCGAAAATATCGACGTTGACTATTTGCCGCCAAACAGTAGAGTAAACATTAACTTGTTCAGTAATGTTAACTAGTGAAATTACTGAGCGATGGGAAAACGACGAGCAGAATTAGCTTCATGTGTATTTTTTAATCAACTTTATTAAAAACCTATGTAAATAAAAATCTGAATCTTTAATTTAAGGAAGCGGAAGATTTAATTTCTGCGGCAACTGGTTATAACAATGAAACCTTTTACACTTAAATACATAACAAAGGCAGACAATGGCAATACAATTTCCACTTCTGAGAGAGAAAAAGTGGGCACTTTACGATTAGCCTCAGAGTCTTAACCCTTTTAGCTTCGCTCCTCTTAAGCGGCCAAGTTAAACGAAAAATTCAACATTGACCGGGCAATTCGGGCTCCAGTAATCGCAAAACAAACAATAGCAGTAAGAAATAACCCCGAATTCCGATTTGAGACATTCAGAATTTTTTACTAGTTAAAGATAAAAAATAGTATTTAAAATAATATATAAAAAATCTAATATAAACTACAATATGTACTAAGTATTTAGTATTACATAGTAAATGAATAAAAAGTAAGTATTAAGTGTTGTGTGTTAATTACAGTCTAGACTAAAAACATCCAAGCACATACATACAAATTAACACAAAAACACAAACGTACTCAGATTTTTTTTATTCGTCGTGGCGACGAGACAAGCATGACGTTCACCTGATGGTAAGTGATACGTCTGCTCATAATAATGTGGCGTTGGTTAAAATGGTATACACAGCATCACATTGCGCTCGAGGCCTTGAGACGTATGTACAGTGTTAAATCCCGTTACGCCAATACTTTCACTACTACATTACTATTTGATGGTAAAAATAGGAGCTGCGGTGGTTTATCTTTGTAACTAAGATTGTAATTGTCTATTTTTTTCTAAAAATGTTTTAATATTTTATTCATAATAATCATTTTTCACAATCAGTATTAGATTAGGCGATGACTACCTACTACAAATATTTTCATACTATATAGGTTAATCACCATAAATATTGTATATGATATCAGCATTTTTAGTTAGAGAAATAAAAAACATTTTTATTTATTTATAAAAAACAGTTCAAACGTTATTTTAAGATATCATACTTTTTTTGTATTTAAAAGTATTAAGTGTTGCCTTAGAAATAAAAGTAACCACTTATACTAGTGATTGTCAAGCATAAAAAGGGGTCTATGGATTAATTCGTAAAACCTTAAAGGTAGCTCCGGGCAATATTCTTACATCTTGTCCCTTAAAAATATAAGGGTCCGAGAAGCCGTTTTTCGGATATTAATTCCTAACAATCGTAAAAGTTATTTTCATGGTTCTCCTAAAAAGTTATTACTACGCTCAAGAGAGAATTTACTTTCTATAGAGTTTATCTGGTTTTCGCTTTGTCTACGGTCGAGTTCTGTATTGTCATAACAATAAAGAAATAACAGTTTCGTGTGGGTATTTTTATTGGGTTTTGAAGGCGAGTTGCGAAGAATTATTGAAAAAATACTCGTAACGTTTTATTTTGATCGTTGTGTACCCTACTATGTTGGGCTGTTTTCTTTGATAACAGGCATCCACTTTATTATTGCCGTGCTTATCTCTTCCACGTTCAAAGAACTAGAATTTGCTTTATTGATAATGTGCTCATTCGGGCGCTTTTTCCTGGATTACTCTGTTTTATGTTAGCTAAACTAGTTGAATTCGGTAGACGTATTGCCCGTACATACATATAACCAGTGCTAAAGAAGAACAGTAATGTAAAGAAAATACGGTATCAAAGTAAAGAAAGTTTAACAGATGATAAGGAGAACGTAAAAAGAAATTAAGAAATAAATAAAAAATAAACAAAATGAAGGTTCAACCTCCACATAACCGGGAGAAAGATTAAAAAGAAAATCAGTGGTAAATCAAAGCAAGTGTTGGTCATAGATACAAACACATCCCTGTGAAATCAACGGTATTGAACTGATTTATATCTTAGGATATCTTCCATCGCAAATCTCATCAAAATCACTCCAGCTGTTCTTCATAGTATTAGCAACACACACACAGACAAATTATTAATTTTTTTGGTAAAAGACACTGATATATTTATTAGTAACTTACAATATGAACATTAACTATTAATAGTGTACTATGCTACAAGCATACCTCTTCATTTATTGGTTAAAATAAATAAGCAATGTATCATTTTGATGATAAGTAATCTAATTACTATCAACCCGTGTCTTAGAGTAATGATAATCTGAGATTTAGTAATGAAACTATGTCCTTTTATTTTTATTCTTTAGTCGTAACAAGCCGACAACGAACCGAGTCGAGACAATAATGCATTTTTCAAGGCTGATGAGACGAGAGTAAGTAATGATTATTGCTTACGGTTGTTGGTCCGGCTACTTCTGGTCAGATTTGTGTACGTAATTAAAAGGTATGTGGCACTCAAAACATGTTTGAACATCGTATGCTTGACCGTTGCCTTTAAATACAATCGAAAGTTAATACAATAAATCCTTATTAGTATACCATCTAACTGAAAATAGCTTCATAGCCTTAAGTTCCATTATGTAAAATTTGCCGCGTATCTTTTTTTTTAAATTTTAATATTTATGTATTAGACAATTTGGATACAGATACAGATTGGAGGATCAATCCGCACATGATTGCCATGGTAGATAAATGGTCTTAACTCTTTCATAGTATAGAGAATTAACTGAATCCCAGCTGTGGGATGATTAAGTTGGCAGTTAAAAGTTGGTAAAGTTTATCTATCGCACTGCCAAATTATTTATTTTAGGAATATATCCTAATACGTGAAAAGGAAGGTGGAGTCCCATACTTAAAACATAATAACACAGCAGTGTCATACAAGCAGAGGTCCCGTACCCGCCTGCTGGATCGTGGTAATGGCATCTTGGATGTTACGCTGAATTATTATAATCATCATCAACGACCTGTACGGTCAACAAAAAATTGTACAAGTTTATTAAAAAAAAATAACGATTATGATTTTAGAAAGAAGGTGTATTTTTTACAGTAATAAAATTGCTGTAAGCGAACATTTCAAATATTTTAGAGTAAATAAGACTTGGTCCTTGGATATTGATGGATTTTATTAATAATAAATGCCTTAGATTCGGTAAATATTTGTCATTTTTATTACTTTCATTAACATAGGCTGACTATTTGTGAAGATTTATAATAAATAAGTATACACACATAAATTATATATTCTTTGGGCTACAGTGAAGAGACGAGCAAGGCGTTAACTTGATAGAATATACGCTTGCCCACAAAAACGTGGCGCTGGTTAAGATAGTATATACAGCATCACAGTGCGCTCATCGCCTTGAGACGCAAGGTAAAACTAGGAAACAACACCGTTCAAACTACAACACAGTAATGTTTACACATTATTATTAAGCGGCTGTAATAGGAGCTGCGGTAGTACCTACCTAGATGGTCTTCAGTAATGGAAACCTACCACCAATAAATTATAACTAATACTAACTAGCAATTGAGTTCTATATTATCATGTAAGGCGGCATCAAATTCAAAATTCCAATCATTCTCACATTTTGAAAACTTATTAGCTGCCGTATTTTACTAAGCAGTGATAAGTTCTAATCATGCTACTTCGATTACGATACGTAACATAAGCTATTTTAGTTAAAACGGTCATAGTATCATTACCTTCATTGTTACTGGGTTTGTTTAAAATACCTACTCACTTTTCTAAGGCTGAAGATGATTAAAATATTAGTTTTTGTTTGTAAATTTTAAATCATCAATATTACTGTTACTTTTACCGACTGTACATAAACCGATACATCAAGCGTTACATATGATTGCGTTACGTAACTCATCATCATCATCATATTTCGTGGATTCGTTGACATAAATAGACTTCAAACTATCATTAGGGTTCTATAGTACTATTATATTAATATTGTTATAGAGGTGCTTTAGTTTTTTTTCTAATTTTTATTATTCTTACAGAAACAAGATACAACTTATACTAAAAGCTATTTTAAGTATATACATATAGTAAAATATTGTCTAATGTATTACGTACTCTCAAAGGTCTACCCGACACTGATCCATTTAGGTTAACATGTAAGAAGGTCTGTAAGTCGGTTTTAGGCAAAATAAAGGGTCACTTAAGTATCTTTTAGTATATTTATAAAGAAAGTGGCATGAAAAATGCAAAAACAATAAATATTCGCGAGTCCATAAAATTTTCTCTACTCTTATAGAAAGAAGATATCTTTATACTTTTGTTTATATATATGTAAGTAAGGTTTTTCGTACCCAACTGGCTTATCAAACTATTGTCTTAATAACATTGTTATGTACTGGTATAAATAAGCTTGCCCCTGTATTCTGAACAACTACAACGTACTTAATGATGTCTTATCATCATTTAACATTAAGTGAGAATAAAGGACAGTATATAAAAACGCTCCAATTTTTAGTCAACATTCATATATATTTATATTCAATCTCTCTTTAGACAAGATAAGGAAAAGGTATTAGAAAAGTGGACACAAACACTTTAATTAATATTAAGTGACCTTTGAAATTTACTCTTAATACCCACTTACTTAATTTAAAAATAATACTTAATATACACTTTTATATCCATTTTAAATATAAACGATGAAAGGTATAGATCATGCCACAATTGTTGAAGTTTTAATAAGTACCAATAATTTTCATATTTTTAAAACTTAATTCAACAATATCTTTGAACCTTTAATATTACAAACTGTTTTAACGTCCTTACATATGTATATTGAGTTTGTGATTCATTTGAATTTAGTATGTAGTGTAATCTGTAGCAAATAAATTAAGAGAAACTCTCCCAGCAGCTATCGGGTGCGTGAAGGAACGGCAGCAATTTATAATATCCAGAGAATCTTTCCGTGCAAAACGCTTTCATCAATATTTGCCCCGGGGACTTAGTTCGCGTTTTAAATCAGAATATTTTATAAGTTCCAATTCTTATGAAGTAGTTTCTTATACAATATTGCGAATCCACTTTTAACGACCATTAAAACTTCTTTGAAATAATGCAAGTTTTCTTTATAAATACCCTCAGGCTTATTTATAACATATTCGAGAAACTAAATAACTTAGACTACGCAGTTTTTCTAACATTATCTCTGGGTTTGATACAACTATTAAGATATAGCATTAATTGAAAACTTGTAAATATTAAAGCTGATGTTTAGTTATTGTATCAATTTAAATAATGAAATTACATAAAAAGTGGTTTAAATATATCCACTAAACCGCACAAGGCCTGCTTAATGAATAAATGGCCTCGACTATCCTTATTTGTGAAGGCCTTGATTATCAACAGTGGGAACTTAAAGGCTGTGTTTATTTATTTAATAAAATAATGCTTACTATTTTGGCTTTACATAAACATATTACATACTTCGATATTTTAATGATTGCTTTAGTTATGAGCTGCTGAACAAGTTGCAATACATGCGAAATAAAAACAAATGTGCTAAACTACTAAATTCGGACAAGAAGAAGACTAACGGGACTACGTTTTACCTACTACGGTACTGTATTGGAGAGGCAGGGGAGACTGCGTCCGTACGCAAAATCTGTACAATATTTTTTGCTGCTACATGAAGTATGATAAATTGCCCTGTGCCCCGCCTGAATGCAAATCTCCCAAAGTGGGTCAGCCCGGTAATATTATTTTTCACGTAGAATCACTAGTGGAGGGCACCTCGTCTCCCGGATGATTGATAGCTTATTGTCTAGTGACATTTTTACGATTCTAGAGTGTAATAGAAATTTTACAACACTCGCCGCAGTCCGAGTGGTATTCTTTTGGTGCGGTTAAGAATGCAGGCATTGTGCTCGTTCTTACTGATCGATTGAATGAACTTTTTACAGTTCCATTCGATCACTGACAGTTTAATCGATTAGTTTAACATTGGTGTGGTGATATTTTTTATTAAAAAAAATTACATGCAACTGCACTAAAAATATGCGGTTTTTTTCTGTAAAATCAAGTAAATATCAAGAATTTATAACCATGATCTTTGTGGTTGTATAAACACATGAAATTATCTCTTATTCTAACAAATTTAAATATTATTATGAAATTAATTTCCAATAGCTGAGGCATTGCATGAAAGATAAGCAATAATAATTGTAATGATTATCATATTATAAATTTCTAATCATAAATCTTTCAAGTCCAAAAAGAAGTTTAAAATGGGACCATAAATTACATGTAATATCGGATCGAAGCCGCGCTATGAATTATTCATTATAGCTTTTTATTAATTAATAATGAAGTCACCGCCATTTAAAATTATATCGAGGTTCGATAGGGCTGGAATATTTTTGTTTTCTATAGCAAAACTGTACATCTTAATTCTAATAAATTCATATTTCTTACGGCTGCCCATTGTTCGTCTGGTTCACATTCCCATTTAATGTCTTGAAGGGAGGAATTTAATAATTGAAGAATGTGTCCAGCGGTCAGAAGAAACAAAATGGTATTTTCGAGGGCCTTCCGACGAGGATTATGAACAACGTTTCTTATTTGTATTGAAAATATCGTAACGTATCGAATAGTTACATTATATTAAAAGTCTTGTAAGATAAATAATAGTAAAACATTAATCGATTCATTGTACTTATCTACACATTTCTTTTATATTCATATCAATATTTTAATGAACTCATTACTGAAGTTTAAATAGAAAATAACATCCTGTAGTTTATAATTTTCATGTATATTAACGATATTAATTTAGTTATGAAAGTACGATTTCGCTTACAAATTAATGCTATTGGTATAAATGTTTTCAGTTCAGAATTTATATCGAACATCGGACTGAAAATGTTGCCGACATTTTATCAAGCCAAGTAATGGCCTACATTCAGCCGAGTGTAATGACATTGACTCTCACTTCCTACCGACCGCTATACTCCATAGGAAACCGATTATCGTATAGTACACAAATGTTGCCGCATTTTATCCACACATTTAACTAACAGTTTTTATATTATGTTTTGATTTCACTGCCCTTTAAGTACATACATTTTAATACTGCCCTTCAATCCACGTAATTGCTTTAATTTTGTTATGTTCACGTACACACAAATGTATTCATGAGTTGTTTAACAATTATTTCTTATTACACACGAAGTCATTTCATCTATCTCATAGTAGCAATCAGTTAACTTCATAATGATTTAGTTCCTTAACTCAGGGGAATATGTTCACAAACCGCTAAGTTGGGGGACATTTTTTATATAAAGGAAAGTTGTACGAGATTTTTTTCAAGAACTATTTCAATTGTGTGGTAATGTATAAATGAAATTTCATATTTTTGTGGACTTGCGTTAATAAAAGTGTTATATATATAATCACATATATATATATATATATATATAATACATGTAACGTAGACCTCTGCCAAAGATATCACCACCGACCATAACATAACTGTTATAATATTTACGAATGTATAGAAAGTCAATTATCACCATTTTTAGTTTCTAGAGTAAAATTAACTAACACCTGGTTACATCGGTAAAGTATTTAAACTTTAATACTAATTAATAAGTTCCAACCAGATTGTTTAAAGTTAAATAACTTTCAAGTACCCCTTCTTCCTCCTTAAGATTAAGTCAAGTTCTAGCAGCAGTCCTGCAGACTTTTTCTTTCTACTTCACCAGTAATCATGAATATTTCGGAATTATCTTCGTCGTTCTTGGTAATATATCTGTAATACTCTAGGATTCGCTTTAGTCATATGATAGTAATCATACTTGTTATTTTTAGTAGTTTTATTATAACACATATATTGTATAGTCTCCCTAACATCGCGATTATCTCAGACGAGATTCACGTAATTTATAAACTACACGCCACGTTATTACGAAAGATGAACAGATACGGCGACTAAGCTAAAACTCGACAATGTCATTGTCAAACGACATTTTTTCCCATGCTTTTAACCTTTACAAATTATATGGTTTAAATGACACGTTACTAAACAGCGGTAAAACCAATCTCACGTATTTAATTTCGGTCAGTGTGGACAGAGGTGAACATTTTGCAGAAAGTAATCAGAGGATAGAAATAACAAATGGGGTAGAAACCGAAAAAGAAAATTCGTCCTATATTTATTATTTACAAGAATATATAACGCAATATATTTTAACTAACTAGTATTTTGTTCCTAGAAATAATACACTTCATTCGTACACCATAAACCAGATATTGATGTATGTTATACATATAATGGGTATCTATAAATATCCATAGACATTGATATATAATAACCATATATAAATGGAAGAAATATTACAAAAAACTATAGGAATTTTCTTATATATTTAGTAAGAATCCCAATCTTTAAGGTAGAAAAAAATACTAATAAAAATTTATTAGACTAAGGTACATTGTGAAAATGAAAAATCTTTTTTACTTATTTTCTTGTTTATTTACATTATTTAGTAATGTTCCTCTTCTTGTTATGGGTTAGGTTCCTAACTTTCTATATATTTATAATTCTTCTTTTCTTTCCCTCTTTTCCTATTTTCCCTAACTTGTCTATCCTTTCATTCTACATTTCCTTCTTTCACTATTTCTGTATATCCTTATCTTTTGTCATCTTTCAAGCATCGCCTCACAATTGCCGCATTTTATGTTTAAGTATTTTTACTATTTCTATCTTTTATCTTTATTTATTTACATTTACCAATACATTTTCTTTTACATTTCTTGTTTTCTCTTTTAAATTAATACAATGTTAACTTTAATAATTACCCGTTTTATTTATTTTATTATTCTTACTATTACTATTCCCACTATTTCTTTAGCAAACTTTATAAATATACGGCGACTTTTGTCATCACTTATCAGAGAGGCGATGCTTTAAAATTTATTCTAGGATTGATCGAAAGGTTTCGTGCATTTGTACAGACCCTACATCACAAGAGAACTGTTTTCCATACAGCTAGGCGACAAGGTAAAGCCTTAAGGCATCTGCATTCATTAACTTCCCGCAAACTTGCATAAGTTGCCGCTCTTCCTCGTGAGCGGTAGTTCTACACTTTGTTCTTAAGGTTGTTTTTGAGGTCACATAATACAGAATTCATATAGCAGTACTTATGTGGAATAATGTTTGAAATCTGTAATATAACATTTACCTTAATGAAACATCATCGGATATTACTTCTACTTTCTTCGAAGGTTTTTATTCCATTTAGCTTTGTTTCATAGCAAAGATGCTGTGAAACAAAGCTAATGATTAATGTTATTATTATTGTGAGTGATGATATTATCAAACGATTAAAAACCTCATAATAAACATAAAGAACCTGTTTTTTTTTTATTCGATGAGGCGACGACATGAGCAAACTGGTGACTTGATGGTAAGTGTATCACTTGCCCGTAACAACGTGGCGTTTGTTAGGATGGTATTCACAGAACCACATTGCGCTCGTCGGCTTAATACGTAAGGTGTTAAGTCTCGTTACCTCAGTAATTTCACTAGCATACAACACCCCTCAAACCGGAACACAGTATGTTTCCACATAACTATTTGGCTGTAAAAAACGGAGCTGCGGTGTTACCTACCTAGGCGGTCTCGGACAAAAGAGACCTACCACTAGTTAAATTAATGATAGAAATTAAAATTTTCAAGTAATTTTTTTTTAAACAATCTGCAAGATATTTTAAAGACCACAAACGCTTTAAAAATGCATATAAACGCAATAGAGTAAACTTTGTTAAAAATTTACTAAAACGACAATTTCCTATAGAAGTTATATTTTGACTCCTGATAACAAAAATACCAGAGGAACGTCGATCTGCACGAAGATCTCCGTCTTCCCTCCATAGCGCAGCTACTGCAGGACTGCGCTATTTTCTATTTCGATAAAGCCATGCACCACTCAAATCCTCTGATCGTCCAAACAGCGGATTA
>DWLS01004059.1:0-14584 GCA_018246255.1 Pachliopta kotzebuea | reverse complement strand
ATAAATAATGTATATGTGTTGATATTATAAGATAGTATGATGTAAGTAAATAGGTACTATCAGTGTGTGTTGAGATCGTGGACCCCCATTTTCATTTCATGGACCCCCAAATTTTTTTTCGCTTTGCAGGTTGTCATAAAACCCTTAGGGGTCGATATAGACCACTTTTGGAATCACTGATATAGGATATGTAACAGTAACAGTATCACATATCTGTCAACGAATGTATAATAAAAACTAATTCTAGTTTATCACTTTTAAAATAAAAACAGAATACACTGAAAACCAAAAAAAAATACAAATTCTCTTAAATTGGTAAACACGTAATAGCTACATACGCTTATAATATTCTTATTTTATTTGAATAATACTTTTTAATAGGTGCAAATTTTTCAAAATCTGCTGCACTTTTCATTCTACCGTAGTAAGTGTGAAAAGCAATTTACATGAAGAGGATTTGCTCCGACGGCAAATAAAACTATCGGTAAGGTAATGGGATTTTTCTTGTCAGAAATCTTTTTCATTATTACCTTTTCTGTGCCACAATATATATGTATAAATCCTAATACTAAAAGTTAATTTTGAAAAAGTGTGTTTTTTGTCTGACTGACGACCATTGCCATAGACTTCACCCAATAGTGGGGTTTGGGCCCTCTCCTACAATGCTAGTCCGAGGTTGGTGGCGAGCCAGAGCATACTTTGTCAATTAGCAGGGTGCACCACGAGCAGGTGAGGATGACTTGGTTCCTGAGAGATGTCTTGTGGGACCCCCTACCTCGTTTTTTAAATTTGTATCTCTAATAGGGTTCAATTTCAAATGATGTTTAGTGATAACAGGGCTCTAAAGAACAAGTGTGTTCATCTAGTAATCTTTGCCTATGGCGATAAACAAAATTTGATCATGTTTTCCTTACATACGGTAGCTATTTAATTAATAATAAAATTTAAATGAGTCAAAATCAAGATTTAAAGTATAATCAGTCAATTATGGCTCATCACTCGCATCGAAGTTTTGTGTAATAAAAGGTATACACAGTTTTTATAAAATTTGTTACCTTTTATTACACGTTTCGGTGCGAGTGCGATCGAAAGTTATACAATATTTAAAATACATGTTAAGTTATTTATACATAAACATTATATTTATGTATAAATGTATATGTAAAAATCTCAGCGCCTGTAGTTACCCAAGTGTTGTCAAGAGTCCCAGAAATTGGGCCGATGATCTAGTGACGAGAGAACAAAACTACCAGTGCAGAGACTTTTGAAGGAGGCATATACTGAGCAGAGGGAATGTTACAATTGATAATGATGATGATGAATAATTGGGTAACACAATCATATTGATTGAGTACGAATGAAATAATTAATGAGGAAGTTATTAACGTGTTCAAAGTTTGCATGTGTAGAGGCAGATGCCGAACTAGGTTTAATTAAAACCACAACCTCATGAAGTCTACCCGTAAGCATGCGATAAAACCTAACGACTCACACATAAACGCATTAATAGAACACACGTCTCTTTATTAAGATTCCTGAAGCCGAGCATCCACCTCCTTTACAACCCACCTGAATAAACAATGCTGTTGAATTTCAGCGGTGGCATAAACTAGGTCGGACTCATTGAAAAATTCTTTAGAAATTGCAAAAATTATTACAGGAAATTTCTAGTAATGAAAAATACCATAAAAGCGATAAATCTCTCAAAAATTCTTTTTATGTATTTATTGTACTGGTGGCAGATTTCTGTCGCTAGAAACGGTCTGGGTAAGTACCACCGCAGCTCCTATTGCACCCGACAAACAGTACTGTGCAAACATTACTGTGTACGGTTTGAAGGGTTATGCATGCAAGTGAAATTACTGGGGTAATTAGATTTAACTTCTTATGTCTCAAGGCGACCAGAGCAATGTGGTAAAGTGCATATCATTTTAACCAGCGTCATGTTGTTATGGGCATATGTATCAATTAACATCAGGTGCACTGGCATGTCTCGTCGCCTTGTCGAATAAAAAAAAATGTCAAAGATCGTAAATATAAGAAATTTTTATCCAAATATCAAAGATGAGTTAATGAGTAGAATATGCATAGTTTAATAAAAAGTAAGGTTTTTCGACGAAGCGATAAGAGAGCAAGGCATTCATCTCATGATAAGTGATACGCTTGCCCATGACACATGGCGCTGGTTAAACTAGTATACACAGCACCTAATAGTGGTCATCGTCTTAAGACGTAAGATACTAAGTAATATTACCCCAGTAATTTCATTAGCATACAGCCCTTTAAACCGGAACGTAGTAATGTTTGCACATTACTATATAGCGGTAGAAATAGGAGATGCGGTGGTACTTACCTAGATGGTTCTTGGCAGCGGATACCTACCACGTAATTCAATTGAAAAGTAAGTAGTTATTAATGTTTTATTGCAAACATAAATAGGAACTAGCGTTAGCGCCAAATGTATTTATGCATGGAAGTTGCAGGAGGCATGTTTATGTATGAACATGCAAATTCACTTGCTGTCCATGCAAATGTATACGGGAGTAAAGTCACTTCGCCTTTATAACTGTCTAATTTCATTGGATTTGCTACTACTTTTTTTTTCCAATTCCGTTTTAATTTGAAACGTAAACATTTATTTACTCTACCTTTCCGGATTTCCATAAATTTATACGTGATTGCCCTTCGTGATACAAATAATTATGTTTGTAAATGAAAAATAAAATTTAACGAGCGAACAAACGCTTGTATTAATGAAATATTATTAAGTCATATGATTTATAAATATGGCTTATATTAAATAGCCGATTTTACACAAAACTGTTTGTTCTAGGTAATCTTCGGATCAGTTTCACTGATTTCTATAAAAATTTCACTTTTATTTAACTAATAATGCAAGTTATAATTTAGTCTCCTTATAGTTTTAATTCTACATGTCCACGAGATGAGCGTTCACCTGATGGATGGTAAGTGGTACCTTTGGCCCATAACGTGGCTCTGGTTAAGATGGTTCACAGCGCCACATTGTGCTCATCGCCTCGAGACATAAGTTATTAAGTCTCGTTACCATAGTAATTTCGCTAGGTTACAGCACCCTTCAAACTAGAACACAATAATGTTTGCAAAGTATTGTTTGGTGGTAGAAATAGGAGCAGCAGTAGTATCAACGTAGACGGTATCCGCTGCCTTACCATGAGTAAAATAGTATCTTAAAATTATGAATCTGTTCAATAGAATTCGAGAGAGCCAGTAGATAGTCTTTGACCTTAATGATTTGCTCGATTCAACTCGTTATGAATAACATCTATCTTTGGTACCCATCAAAAATTCTCAATGGTTTCTTATTAAGCTTTATCAAGAATATTGCAGAGCTTGTTTTCATGCATGGTTGTGCTGACGATTAACGTTTAAAATTGATTTTTTCAGGAAATCATTAAAGTATACGTAAAGGATTATCATTACCTAAAATGTAATATCACAAAAAATATTTTTTTTGTTTTATTATATTTATATCTCTTTAGATATGTATAAAAAGAAATACATCAGATTTTTTAATACAGATAGATTCATAGGCATCGAATGGGATTACTCCCTGGAGTTCTCACGTTTGTAGTTATGTGTTCATATTTATAGATACGTAATATTGAGTTTATATTTATTTTGGTTGGGATTAAAGAGTATGTTTTTTTGTTTAATGACAGTGATATGACTCATATATCTAAAAGCTTGAAGTGAAAAGTTTTATTAAGACCCCGCCAACTCACGTCATGGAATCGGAACTTAGTATAGAACCTTCGTTTGTGAGAAAACCTATTTAGCTTATAAATTTAGTCACAATTTTTTTAAAAACTTTGAATTGTGATTGCCAAACAAGATATTAATATTCTAAAAAAACATTAACGTCCTCAGTTTCTAGCGAAGTCGTTTCACATAGAATTTACTTATCACGAATTCTGAAAATGTTTACCTTGTCTACTTAGATTACATGTACCATATAATTATCAAAGGTGTAATTATGAATAGCCTAACACATTTAAGACATTATATGCAGGATTATGTAGAAACTGGAGAAAGCAGGAAGACAGTTATTGAATCACTTAATATAAATAAATATGTTGTTATATGAATCACTTAATATAAATAAATATAACGGTAGTCTGAATCAAAGCATTCTGTCTTCTTCGACCACGAAGAAGGTTAGTGCACTGTTTATTTATGTTTTATTAAAAATTGGGTTAACTAATAATGTATAAATGTTATGGTTTTATGGTAGGATAAGACGGGCATGATTTTATATTAGAAGTCCCAAAACAAAGAAGACGAAAAAAAAGATTATGGAGACCCTATGATTATACTGCGGTTACTTCATTAGCTTTATATGCGAATCTTTCCTCGATTAATTCACTAAGTAAATTGTAATGTTGACAGAACAACGTTCTTATTAGCAAATGAAATAATTTCGTTACATCCTTGAATAAGAATATACATAAAAAGTCTGCAAATGGTAGAGACTGTATAATTTATTTTGTTAGTTTTTATAATTTTTTTATGTAACGACTTCCATGTTTTAAATTTTTTTCATTTACATACATTGATACAATTTGTTAATTGCATATAAAAATATACAAACGTATACATACGATGCTACTTAAATATACAAAAACAATAACAAACAATATATTTCATAATCTTTATTTTTGAGGCTTTTGTCCCTTAGGTCTTCTGGCAGGGTTAGCTTTAATGACACAAAAGTATATTATCCTTAAATTAAAATATTTGTATATTAACCAATATTAAAGTTACTGACTTCGCTATGGTTATGTATAATACTTGGTATAACTAAATCATTTGTTGGATAAAGTTCTTCTAAAAGTATTTTTAAAATTGCTATAATCTCGTCATCAAAAGAAACAAAAGGTCGCCGGAATAAATACTCTATTTTGTATGCATTGCTTGTAATAAAACAAAAAACTTAAATAAACTTTCTCATATAACATTTTCTATGGATAGAAATGAATGCTAAACGTTTTCGCATTTTCATAGCGAACAAAGTACTTTCTAG
The DNA here is from genome assembly GCA_018246255.1 of Pachliopta kotzebuea. Lineage (NCBI taxonomy): Eukaryota > Metazoa > Arthropoda > Insecta > Lepidoptera > Papilionidae > Pachliopta > Pachliopta kotzebuea. The sequence continues at coordinate 9,522 of DWLS01004059.1, read as the reverse complement.
TTACGAGACAAAACAAATATTTCCATTGCCAACTTATCCAAATAAGGGAATTGCGTTGTATTGATTTACGGCCAACATAAAAATACTTCGGGCGCTTTGCTGGATGATTTATGGCCTGAAGTTATTTGAAAAGGCGATCGGCGTTAAATCAACTTTCGAAAGTAGTTTTATTAGTCACCATTGAGAGTTATTACGAAGCCTTGAAATTCAATTAAATATTAACTGCAATAAGCATTATTGTTTGCCTGATATGTGCAACTGATTATTTTATGTTTATATACGGTAGTGAATTTCCAGAAAGTACATTTATCTTTTCGAGTTTTGCTTTACAGGAAGTAAAGCTCTTTCAGCTGTCGGTTCCAGTTGCAATCTGGTCTGGACTAGTTAATAAATAGTAATGATTTTTACTATTTTATTCTAAGTCTCCTCATCTTCATTGAAAGCTTTGAAATCCTTCTTGAAAGCAAAATGGACGAAGGAATAGAAAATATTCTGCAAGAAAAGTTTTATTCTTTTGCGTTGTTATGGAATATATATTTAATGTTTAGTGTACCTCATTTTTTTCACATTCATCTGATGGTAATTGATACGCTAGCGCACAATAACGCGGCGGTGATTAGGATGGTATACACTGCACAACATAGCGCTCGCCGCTTTGAGAAGAATGGTGTTAAGTCTCGTTACCCCAGTAATTTCACTAGCATATAGCGTCCTTAAAACCGAAACACAGTAATATTTGAACAATACTGTTTATCAACTGCAACAGGAGCTGTAGTGGTGGTAGCCTAGACGATCTTCGCCAACAGAGACCTCCGACGCGTACGTTAAGAAGTATAATACCAGTACATCATAATCGGAACAGCTTCACAATGGTCTTTTGTAATATAAACGTCTACATCTTCGTAATTTAATTAGAATGCTTTATTACTGTCATTTTGACAAAATATTTGTAATTTGGCGAAAGCTTAAATGAAAATGACTTTCGTAATTAAATTTATCATTTGCTGTTTACGAATAACTTCATTTCAATCTTGTCTCTTAATTATTAAACGAATTATCTTACTTCTCATCTTAAATTGAAATGAATATCCTAAGAAAAATTATATGCCAAGTTATTTAGTGACAAAAACACCTAAGTAATTTTTATTAATTCCTATAAGGTTAGTTACAGTACCAAGTTAAATATTGTTTATTAAATAGCATTGGGTTTTTAATATATACATGAAATAACTTTATAATAATTGTGAAACTGAGGAGAAAAAAACTACAAGTTATATGTTATGGCCTATTGTGAGAACTGTGTTTAGTAAATAAAGTAAACATTTGACATGACATGAGACGTTTACGTGGTGGTAAGTGGTACATTTGCTCATACCAACGCAGCCCTTATTAAGATGGACACAGCACCACATTGCGCTTGTGGCCTTAGGACGTAAGATATTAAAGACGTAATACCTTCGTTACTTCAGTAATTTCACTAACTTACAACTCACTTCAAACCGGAACACAGTTCTGTTTGTCGGTTGCAAAAGGAACTGCGGTGGTACCCACTAAAATTGTCTCCAGCAACAAGGGATATACCACCATTAAATTAATATGTGTATAAAAATTACGTTAATACTTCTTCGAGTTGAATTTTTGTTTAGAATTTCATGTTGCTTTGAAAAGTAAGAAAAGAAGTCGTAATTGAATTTACTCGCGAACAATGCAATTTATCACTGTTCTTTTTTACTTTGAGAACTACTCTCTCACCGTTAAGACGTTACATTGATAACGAATGACGAAGCTTTGTAGGGTTTCTGTAAACTTCCTTTAGACAGTTTTATCAAGGTAAACAAATGTTCGTAACCGAATGTTTACGTCGAATCGCCCCTACTTCCAAATCACTCCTTGGTAAAGATTTTAGCATTAATTCCTACACTTTTGTAAATTGCTGATATTTCCATTATTGAGGCTATCGCTTATAAATAAAGTTACTACTATAAATTAATCCTGGAATATTTCAAATAAATTCTTTAATGTAATGATAATGATTACTTGAGCAATTGTTAATCTCGAAAAAAATAGATAACCTCCAACAAAATAATTGTTTTTAATATTACATGTCAAATATATTTGTGTAACAAATTTTACTGTAGTTCTAATTGACGTCAAACTAGACTTTACTGATATTACTAATTTTGGTTATGTCCTTACCAATAATTGTTATGTATAATGTCGCCGTCAATTTCAAAAAGGCAGCAGTGAACAAATTTCGTTTTAGTTTTATCATAGCAAAGTGTTTGAATCTGAAGAAAGGTATATAGGAACGCAGTGAATATAGCGGAAGGTATTTCTTTTGGCTTCTAATGAAAAATATTGTCAATAGAATAAAAAATATATGGTTCAACTAGAAATGGATAAAAGTACTAAGCAGAGTGAACACGTTTTATATCAAGTGGTACTCAATACGTTCTGTGAGGTCCTTTTAATGCGTCAAAATGTCTCCAAAGAAAATTACGTTGAACCTCAAACAGTTTGCAAGCAAAAAAAGTAGGCCGAGTGTTCTTGGAGTTTACATTGACTACTTTATTAAAGTGTTTAAAAGTAATTATAATAATACATTTGAGGAATATTTGTTTTGAGTTATCACTAATATACTATCTAAATTTTTTTTAATTAAGAACATCTTGATTAAAGAGAATAAAATCAAAGTATTTAACTTACATATATATTGAAAAATGTATTGCTTGTGCCGATTCTACTTTTACCTGATGGCAAGAGCTGGCCTATAACAGTGTGGTGCTAGTAAAGATGCATCTCTTTATTGTGTTTGAAATTTTGCAGCTTAATACATTACTTTTTATGCCACTTTTTTACAATAGATACAGCACTGTTTAAACTGAAAATTTGTACATTATTAATTTACTGATTGAACTATCGTTGCGTTTCGCTGCGAATCGCTGATAAATAACTATTAGAAAATTGTCGTGTACTATTTAACGAGATTCTTTTTTTGTGTAAATAACGAAATCCTGTCACGCTATTTAAGTGGGCCTTTGTTGTTATTTGCTTTGGCGCTGGAAACTAAATTGTACGATTAATCCCTACCCAAAAGTTCTCTGGGCGTGTTAGAGTAACTAATGTGCTGGGACGTATACTTAATTTCATTGTTCACGTCGCAATATATTTCGTATTATATTTTCATTAGTGTTTAGGTAACGAACAAAATATTTCTAGTTTATAATTTTCTGAGAACTTCAACTTAAGTAAAGTTGTATTACTATTAATTTATATAATTTTTGCATCAACAATTGTTAATTATTTGACCTATTTTACTGCTGCTTTTTTATATCTATTAAGGTTGTTAATTGTAGAAATATTGAAGTATTTTATGTTGTAAAATGTGCCAAAAGAGATTCTGTACCGTCCAGTTTTACTAGAACAGTTGGTCTTTATTGCAAAGGGCGTCCGTTCTAATAGCGGTAAAAACGTTAGTACTACGGGCAGACAGGCCGCAACAAAGTATTTACATCAACCATTTTTATAATAATTTGCTTAAAAAAGTACTTAAATTTTATATAATATCAGTTGTTATATATTATAAATATTATAATATCAAGGTATACAGTACTTTTTGCTATTAAACAATTTACTAGTTTTTAGTAACTAGCACTTCAGTATTTATTTAGTATATTAAATGATTACATAGTTACGACTGTTCTTCTTAAATTTTTACATTTGATTTGATGATTAAAAATTTATGGTGAGTATATGCACATTAAATTAGTTAACAATTGCATCTTCCAACATAAAAACATTGCTATTTTCCGGCAGTCAATATATGAGAGCTCGAATATTCTAGGCGAGTACCCTTCAGCTTCTGCCGCCACATTGTCAATTATTAGACCATTGTTGATAAAGAAACCGTTAATTATTTCCGATAACTATTAATTATCGCAACACTGAATGCTCTTTTAATGTAACCAAGTGAAAATATTGTTTGTAATAAATTAGAACAGTTTAAAAGTTCTCGCACGTAGACCTTTGGATAAATAATCGAGTTTTGCAGTCCGTAGAACAGTCGGGACCACCTTAGTCATAAACAAGCTGCTGTGGTCGTATTAAAGTTTGTCAGCTCCGTCTCAGCCCGACGTGACACTATAATATCGTTTTACTAGGGTTTAAAATTGCGAATATAGACGTTAATACCGGAGTAAGGAACTTAACTCCAAACTGTTATAATAATGATAGACAATACATTTTGAAAATTGAGAAAAATACATTTCACAACACATGTAATAAAAAATTTATGTGAAGATGCATACTGTGATTTATCTCTGTATTTTAGACTTTCACAGAGATATGGTGTTAAAATTCAACAATAACTAAAAGAGAAATATAGTGAAATACATATACGTAGTAAAAAAAAAAGTACAATCGCAAACCGTTTCACTTTATCGAACATGAGATGTTCATTTTTCTAACGTCTTATAGTCGCTTTATTATTACGACAGGAATGTTTACTACAGTGAACTTTTATGGTTTATAAAAATATTTATAACTTACTAACATTGACTTAGAATATTATCATAGAACGTGGAAAACGTACTAAAACTATATATACGTAAATCGTTTTTTATTATATATAAATTATTTTAGTATTTTGTTAAAATTATTTTAGTTACATTAAAAGGGCGAGAAAAGTTGCAGCTGTATTGTTAACGGAGATCTTATGACCTTTGCCCTGGACGATAGCAAGTACTAAAAGAATTTTGGTGGGTAAAAATCCATACAAACTCCTATGTACCCCAGAAAAGAGGGTTTTGAAAAGATTTCATTTCGATATCAGAAAAAGAGGCTGGGACAAATCAAAGCGCTTTCTGTGATTATGTTGTTGAATAGCGAGAAATGAACTTTCATTGTTTGCAATGACATTTAGATGGTTTTCTACCTACATGGTTTTTTATACACACTAACAAGAAAAAAGGTTTTTATGGCAATCATTTTTAAATTTTATTTTCAACATCTTTCTTATAAAATTACTAGATACTAATATCAAAACATTAAAAATTATACGCGCTTGAACTACAAATTCAATTTTTAATCGATTAATAAATTTGTGAACATTTATACACGTTATTAAGATAATTAAGGTTTTTTGTATTCCTTTTAAACGCTTAAAGTACTTTACGCAGTATGAAAGTTTTATTTGTATCATCAGTCGTTTTTCAACGTTTAAATGAATTGTATAACTGTAAATATTAACCAAGTATATGTATGCTTGCACGTAAGTACAAGCTCATGCATATCTTCATTCGCTTCATTGTCATTTATAATAACTACAAAGGTGATTAATGTTAAGTTAGCCTACTGTAGATAAAAGAAAGTAATCCGTCTATAGTAAAATCGATGTGAAATTTAAGCTCGCACCGTTCGAAAACAAGCCTGTGTTTGGGCAACAAATTGAATTTTGATCGACATCCGCTTAAACAAAGTAAACGCCGATCGTGAAAACCTTACAGGAGAAAGTAGAAAACAATGAAATATATACTGAGATGGCGGTCACACTCAACCAGTGATTGTGGATTTCAGATTCAGTGAGTTTATTCTTAGAAATAAGGTTTCAAGTGAAAGAAGAAAAGTTTACGTTAATACTTTCCCAATATTAAATTTACCTTGTCGTAATTCAACTTCAGAAATTGGCAAATTATGTAAGTATTGTTTTGGTAAGTAGAAATAAATATGCATATTCATTGGGCGCAAAGCATAAAACTATTATAAGGAAATGGTCAACTAAAATTCTTTCTTGATCTAGTTTCCCATTTAGTTAATAGACAAACCGCAGTCAACAGTTTCCCAATGTAAACAAAATTGAATTGAACGCCAATTGAAACTATGTGACAAATTCACCGATCAAAGTAACTTTGATGTCTATGTCAACGCAATCGGAAACCGTAAGCCTTTATCAACGTAAACGACAATAAAATACGTTAGGTTAAATCAGCGTAAGTAAAGTAAAATGTCGATGTAAAGTAAACTTCTTATTTACATTCATTGTAGTAAAGTTCAGATTACATTCGCAGCTTAGGGTTTACTATAAAAAACCCGAATAAACATTGAAGTTTATTTAAATTCTATTTAACATTAATATAACAACTAGAAAATTATTAGTCGTTATTTAATTATACGGCTTTCTGTAGTTATTTATTCAGATTTTAGGAAACAGAAACAAGGGTGGAGGTAGATAGTATGCTTCAGAATCAACCTTGATGGTGCATACAATTCTTATATATCTTAGACCAATCATAGAGGAACAAGGATCACAAATTTGTGTTGTTAAGATGCACATTATAAATTTTAATTATATTAAACAAAATTGTAGTAATTTAATTGGTTTTTATACGACAAGACAAGTAAGGAATTCACCTGATGGTAAGTGATACGCTTGGTTATAATAACTCAGCGCTGGTTTCGATGTTATACATAGCACCACATTGCGCTCGTCACCTTGAGACATATAGTGTTAGGTCTCATTACCCCTGTAATTTTACTAACATACAACACCCTTCAAACTGGAATACAGCGATGTTTTTACACTACTATTTGTCGGGTGAAATAGAAGCTACGGTGGTACTTACTAAGAAGGTCTCCGGTAAAAGAAACCTACCACCAGTATTAGTCGTTAATTGCAAGTAACAAATTATACTCGTACAATGAATTGACGACACTCTGATTATTATATTGCACTGTTATGTAATTTAAACGTTCTCTACTCTATTTATGATACAAATTTGAAATCGTAAAATATATTAACACCCACCAAACACAGATAATGCGTACATATTTTAAATTAAAACCATCCAACAGAAGCAATCATTAAAAAAGCCAACGTTTCATCTTCACGGATGAGATTTTAATTATTTTAATGTGTTCTTTGTCTTACCGCGTAGAAAATGTGTACATTTGTGTAAAACATTAAAATACACTTATGTTATTATTTTGAAGTTGTTTTACATTAAAATACAGTCACATTTGATCTCTTTATATCCTTCTTTTTTAGTCTATCTGCCTGTCTCACTTTACTGCGTACGAGATGTTCTTCAAGCTGTTACTAAATACCGTAGTTCATTTGTAAAAAATATTTACTAATGTCTTAAGACATTTTTACTTTTTTATATAATTTTTAATGCACAAATACGCCTTTGTATAAATAAATATGTTTTTTTAATTAAAAATAACATTTATGAAGTGTCGCAAAGGCGAGTAAACCCTAAAAAGAATAACAATAAGAGTTTGTTGTATTTTTTCATTCTGTTAAACCTTAACTTGATATTAATGGAAGAACATAACCATGTTCTTCCATTAGTATTATATGTTTGATGGGGGCTTTTATTTGATGCGGCATAGCGAACAGAACATTCATCTGATAATAAATTGGTCAGCTCATAATAATGGTGGTCTAGCTAGGATGGTGCTACACCACATTATCCTCGTCGTCAGACACGGGATGGTTAAGTATTGTTACACTTGTAAGTTCTATCTACAACGGAAGATTTACACGCACACAACTGTTTGCCAGCAGAAGTAGGAGCTCCTACCTTTTTGGAAATTTGTACCAGTAATCAGATACCATGTTAACATCGCCTATTACTTTATTAAAGTTTCAATGTTGATTACCGCGTTAAAAACATCTGTCTCATCGTATAGATTGGTAATTTTAACGGTTAGTATAGAAATTGTTTATTAAAACGACAAACCTAAAAACGAACGTAACTAAAAAAAGTAAAATTTATCATATTCGCTTTTAAAGAATGCAGAGTGCATTAAACACAAAGTGCATACGTAATCGGTTTACCCAAGAATACCTATCTCGTTTAAATGTGCATGAGAACATAAACTGGAATAGATCTAAAGCTTTGTTACACATTATCATGTTAAAAGCATCAACATTTATTGTACCATGAAATTGAGGAGAATTTATCGAGTATAATTTATAACAAATTTAATATTTATCATCCCAATCATAATACCTAAAATACTAAGAATTCGATTTATTTTTATTCGACGAGCCAAGGAGTCGAGAAAGGCATTCACCTGATAGTAAGTGATACGCTTGCCTATAATAACTTAGACTGTCTCCGGCAACAGAGACCTACCTACCACTAGTGCAGTTATAAATAATATTAATTTAATAATTATTGCGTAATATTATACTTTACAAGAGAATTCCACATGAATCAAGATGTAAATTGCAATCTTATTACAAGAGAAAAACAAGAAGCGAAAAAGAAATGAATACAAAAAAAAGAAAAGAAAAGACCGTCTTCGTTAAGAGAAAGATTGATTTGAAGAAAATAATGATTATTGAGTTGATTTTTAACTTAATCATTGCGAAATACTACTAGTACAACAGGAAAGACATAAAATCTCTTAGTAAGCCTACAGATAAAGTAAATTATTTGAATTTTGTTTATGATCAACAAGCTTCTTGCATTTATTATTAATTTTGGCAGCTTTTAATTTAATAGAAAATTTATAATTATTTTTAAACTCCTTGTTTGTGTTCAAGAATGCATTAAACACCGATCAAGACCCATAATTAATGTTAAGTTATGATAAACCTTGCAGTCATTATAACGCATTCATATGGCACTTGATTACGGCACATAATTCTTTTGAATCTGAACTCACAAATGAGTCCATTCAGTAAAAATGTATTCGGAGGTCGCATTTTCGCTGAAAGGGCTAAAGTAGTTTACAGTTTACTTCACAAAAGTGTACTACGAACTTGAAAGGAAGTTAATTTATCGTGTGGGCATTTAGCGGTAAATTAGCATACTTATATTTACTTAAAAAACTAGTGATAGCTCTCTGTCGACAAACAGTATTGTGCAAACATTAATGTGTTCCGGTTTAAAGGGCGTTGTATAATAGGGAAATTATTAGGGTAACGAGATTTAAAACCTTACGTTTTAAGGTGACTTGCTATTCAATAGATAATGCGTGAAAACTATTTCAATTTAATACCTGCTTAATTACTTTAAAGTTTATACTTTATGTATATATATACATAAAAAATAAAACTTTTAATTAAAAATAACATTAATGACGTCTCACAATTATAGATTCACTGTTTATATTATTTAATAAGACAAAGTATTTTATTTCAAAATTTATATTCGTTAGTTTCTATGAATTTAAGAATGTATTGTTATTCAAATATTTACAGCTAATGCTGTAAATTGCAAGCTGCTGTGAGCTGTAATTAAAAGTTAATATTTTTATTAAGGTTTTTTTGTACTTATTTAAGTAATTCTTGAGTGGAATTATACATTATCAGTAAGTAACAATAAATATAAATTACAACATAACCATCCTTTTTTTTGAGTATACGTTGTCCCTTTTTTTTTTTTTTAAAACGCGGGGGAATCCTTTTACGGACGTTCCGCCGGTGCCTAGGGTCGGCCCGGAGGGGTGTGTGGGACTCAGCCTGGGCGACCCCTACCCACTAAACCTACCGCGAAAGCCATCAGCCGTTAT
>DWLS01004058.1:0-14586 GCA_018246255.1 Pachliopta kotzebuea | reverse complement strand
CATAATGTTATCTTAAGGGTAGGCAACGCACTGGCGTCGCTGGTGACCGTGGGCGGCGGTGAATCACTTACCATCAGACAGACATCATGACCCGTCTTGCTCGTTTGCCTCTCAGATGTTAAAAAAAAAAAAAAATGGAACATTTTGAAGCAAAGCTTTTAATTTGAAGGTTGCTGCCTTCATCAGCTGATAGACATCTACTGCTGAATGGAACTGGTCCCTGGTCTAATGCGGACTGCTGGTGAATAGTTTAGTAATGAGACTCAGCACGTGCATTATCAATGTGGTGTAGTGTACACTATTCTAACTAGAATCACATCATTAAACGCCCACTGTTGGACGTGGGTGGAAGATCTCCACAGTTCGACTCTGCGCTATCTGTATCTGGTGTATACCCGTGACTTTCACCAGATCGTCGGTCCATGTTGTGGGTGACTTAATAGAAGTGTAACTTACCATCAGATGTATGTCCTGCTCAGGTTTTTTAAGTGAAGGCACACGACAACCCATTAACATTACCATTTTTTTTTTTATTTTAAATTGGGTTCTTTTCCCGGTTAGGGACTTGATTTTTCTCTGGTTATTATAAATTTAGGTAAGTGTTTGTATGAATGTGTATGGGCGTGAATGTGTGTATGTTTATGTGTATATAGTGTGTGTATAGTGTGTGTATCAATGTGTATGGGCGTGCATGTGTGTGTATATTGAGTGTATGTGTGTGTATGTTTATGTGTATATAGTGTGTGTATGTGTGTATAGTGTTGTATGCATGTGTATGGGTGTGTATATTGCGTGTATGTGTGTGTATGTTTATGTGTATATAGTGTGTGTATGTGTGTATAGTGTGTGTATGTGTGTATAGTGTGTGTATGTATGTGTATGGGCGTGTATGGGTGTGTATAGTGTGTGTATTTGTGTGTATAATATGTGTATATACGTGTATGGGCGTGTGTGCGTGTGTATAGTGTGTGTATATGTGTGTGTATAGTGTACGTATGTGTATGTATATGTGTGTGTATGTATTTCTATGTGCCCGCGCCCTGTAAGGCCGGCAAAAATTAAACTTGTCATTAATATGGACGTGGGTACGGAGATGGTTCTTAACCATATCCGGTACCGACCGGCCAACCGGAACTGGTGCCGAAAGTCACTAAGTACCATGACTATGTAAATTTTTGATGTTATTCTTGTACAAATATGTTGCTAGTATAAAAATTACTATTAATATGTACTTCCGGTATAACCGGATATGGGATCGTAAATCATCAAATATCTTAATGGTATATATTTTTTATATCTTTATTGGACCAAACGTGTTCTTCGTCAAAAAAAAAAATATGTACTTCCGGTTGTGACCGACGAAATGGAAGTTGTTCAAAAACTGTATATAAAGGTATTATATTGATCATATATAGATACATCGATAAATTGACGGTGAGAGTAACGGCGTTACTGAGACAAGGAGTTTTAATTTGTTTTTATTCTTTTCTTTTATTTTTCTCTTAACATCTTGACTGTTGTATTTACATCCGGTTCGGTTTTGTCAACAAAGCGTGCGGAGCGCGGGCATCGATCGGGAGCCGGTCGTGCTCGGCCGCGCGGCCGCACGCCCGGTTACACCCGGCCGCGCGCTCGATACCCGGTTCACGGCCCTTCAACACGGATCATTAATTATGTGCTATTTTCGGCTTATTATATACAAGTGGCTCGAGTACTGCTCGACTCGCGATCTGGTGAAGGTCATCAGAGACGATCTAATATACTTACCCAAGTCGTGATAGTTTAGTGGTTTGAACGCCGTTAGGTACCGGGTTCGAATCCGACCTGCACTTTATTGTTCAATTTATATGCAGTTAGTATAACACCCAATATCACGTGATTTAACACATCAAATCGAGTGCCTGTAAAAAAAATATAGTTACCATAACAACACTAGTTATTACCGCCAAGCAGTAATGTGTGTTTAATTTGTAGCTAGTTTATATTATGTTGTTCACCTGATTATAAGTGATACGTTTGCCCATAAAATAGTGCTGATTAAGATGATATACACTATTGAATTACCACGGTAAGTTTGAGATGAGTTAAGTCTCGTTACCCCAGTAATTTCACTAGCTAAATCACCCTTCACTACATTACTGTTTGCCAGCTGCGGTGGTACCTACCTAGACGGTCACAAACACTTACCACCAGTAAAAAGTTAGTCGGCGCTTAAGCTCTGAATAACTAACATCCCTTACCATTACTTAATTATCTTCACCATATTTCTTGAGTGGTGAAACAGTTAAGATAACACCATCATAGCACCACGTAAACATGACAGAAAACCACTACTGAAATCATCATCAGCTGATATATTTCCACTGCTGGATTTACCTCCCTTAATAGTGATGGTATTTGGGCCGTCTTTCACCACACTGGCCCAATGCGGTGGTAAACTTAAGCCTCGTTTGTTGACTATCAAGTGAAGTTTGTTTTATCAATAAACTACTTTCTGTTTAATATTACTACAACTCTCTTTTTGTATCGGTTGTTAACACATCCAAACACTCGGATCCGAGTACATAGGGTAGTTGTGTCTCCAAACCAGGTTTGAAAAAACAGTTAACTCAATTTGCATTTTTTTTTTTTAAAAAAAGGAAACATTTATTTACGATATAAAATCAATCGTTTACATGTACGTTGATAAATAATATTTCAAAATAATTGGTTTAAATAGATAATGTATTTATGTGGAAGTTTGTGAAAGGCTCATGTATACTAAGTATATGTAATAGGTATTAGAAGAAATATTCCTTTTATCGTTAGATTGAGTCCTTATCATTATCAGTGTCCGTCCACTGCTGGACTGGCTTGTATATTAGTTGAGAATTTGAACCGTCTCCCACTATGCTGGTCCAATAGTTTCCTTTCTTTATTTATTTCCTTTCTTTCTCTATCTTTTTTTCCATTCCTTTCTCGTTCACGCATTAATTCTCATTTCCAAAATCCGCTTCATCTTTGTAGTTTGTTTTGATATTATTTCATCTTTATCTTTTATATTTTTGTTCTCTACTTAGTATACATTTTTTTTCTTATTTTACTATTTATTTAATTTTTTTTCCCTTGCGGGAATCCTTTTACAGACGTTCCGCCGGTTCCCCATGCCCGGAGTGGTGTGTGGGACTCTGCCTGGGCGGCCCCTACCCCACTAGTGGTTAAGCCTTAGTTTATTTTTATCCAGTTAAAGAGTTGGCCGGTTCCCAGGTCACGGAGGTGTGAACCAGTTGGGTGGTGTGTTCGTGAACGGCAGGCCGCTGCCGGACGTGGTCAGGCAGAGGATAGTGGAGCTGGCGCATAGCGGGGTCAGGCCGTGCGACATCAGCAGGCAGCTTCGCGTCTCCCACGGCTGCGTCTCCAAGATACTCTCCAGGTGAGGATTTGGCAATAACAAACCATCATAGGTGATGATGAGGTAGAATAATACAAGTCCAAAAATATATCATCATCGTCACTTAACGACTAATGAGATCGTGATCAACTATACACTTGTATCTTTGTATTACTGAGGTAACACATTACGTATCAATACGAATACTACATGGTGGTGTATATACCATCATAATCAGCGGCATGTTATGGGTAAACGTATCACTTACTATCAGGTGAAAGCTTGTCGGCTAGTTTTGATTATGATGGGAAGTTCTTGTATGTGTAGCTATATTCTGTTTGGGTGTATGCCCAGCAGTGGACGTTTGTATGATGATGAATGTACGAATCCATTGGATTATTTTTATACCATTAACGTGGTAAACATACGGTATATCTGATGGTGATCAGTTACCGATTGTAATTATATTTATTTGTAGTCACTTCTAGATTTTTTAATTTCTTATTCACAATCAATGCCCAGCTGTGGGTGTTTGTGGGATGATGAATGTACGAATCTAAAGGATTATTTTTATACCATTAACGTGGTAAACATACGGTATACCTGATGGTAATCAGTTACCGATTGTAATTATATTTATTTGTAGTCACTTCTAGATTTTTTATTGTTATATTCACAGTGATGTTGTGAATAAAAAACAGTGTACGTGTGCGTGTGTCTCGCTGTTAGTGTCTCTGTGTACGTGTACGTGCCTGTGCCTGTGCCTGTGTGCCTGTGCCTGTGCGTGTGCTCCGGTTCCGCGCTGCGAGCAGGGCGGCGCGTGCGCACACTTTGCGCTCTCGCATCCGGCGCGCATCACACTTATGTCATTTGCTATTGTTCTTCGCTTACTACCCAGGGTTGCTACCTCTTTTTTTTTTTTAAATTCCCTCCCTTGGTTATTTTGGGCAAAGGCTCTTTTACATCCTTTATTATTTTTGTCTTTACACATTCAATTACTCTCATTCCATTCATCTTTCTTTCTTTATTCCATCCTAATTCCTTCTTTCGTTCGTCCCCTAAATAATGAAGACCATACTTCTTTATTCCTGTCGTTACAATTTTTACCTTACTTCTAATACAGTTCTCTTTTTCTAATTATATTACAATTTCAGTTTCACATTCCCATTACATTTTTTATGTATTTCTTTCCTTTCCTGCGCTCTCATATTTTTTTAGCGCTTATTACCAGGTTGCCATCTCACATAAATAGTCCCTATTCTTTTTTGGTAATTTACTAGTATGGTAACAATTTCCTTTTTATATATATATAAACAAAACTGGGCAAACGAGCGTATAGTACATGATGTAATTACTGACGCCTATCTATTTGAATAGACATTTGCTAGGTTAATGCGCTTTACCATCATATACCACATCTTCACTTAACACCAGGTGGGATCGTGGTCAAGCATTGACCTGTACTTATGTAAAAAAAAAAGTTTCTTTTCTTCTCTTTTCTATGTAACACACGGAATTGCTTTTGAGGTAGTGTCGGAATCCAACCGACTATAAATCTTCACATGATATTCCAATCACATCCGACATGTATGAGTCATGATATAATATAGAACAGTTCTTCAACTTCATGGTAATAGAATACTTTTTATACCATTAATATAGCAAACAGGAATACAGCCTGATGGTAATCAATTACCGTAGCCTATAGACGGCTGTAGTATTAAAAGCGCCATTAGCGTGTTACCGATCCAAAATTCTCTAGCTTTTATATATTTGAGAATAATTACTGTTTGATATATGATAGAACTGTACTGTTACCGTCTTTTCTATTCCCTTCTTTACTGTTACCGTGATGAAGTTACCACCGCAGCTCCTATTGCAGCCGACAAACAATTAAAATTTGAATGATATTCTAGTAAAATTACTGGGGTAATACTAACACACGCCTCAAAGGGCTGTATGATTATAGAAGCATTTCTTATATCTACTGCTAAGTAGTAATGGAGTAACATAACTGTGTTACAGTTGGATAGATGTTGGAAGAGATGAATGAGACTTAACACAGTCTCAAGGCGTATATAATGTGGTGTTGTTTAAATCATCAATTAACGACTCGTTAAATAGCGTATCACTTACTATCAAGTGAAATACTTGTTTCGTCGAATGAAAAATTCTTTTCTTTACTACAAGATGTAGTGAACTACATTCACTCAAGTTGGCAACCCTGTACTTATTATACTTTACTCAAGTAATTCACGTCCGTATGTAGCAATTCACTTTAAGTACTGTATCTCTTTTTTTTTTCGGGTAAAACGTAGTGTAATTACATTTGAAATGGATTTCTTTATGAGAACAGTTGTGTATATATAAGGTAACTAGATCATAGATAGTAGCTCTTATTTGCTCAATAAAGATTTTGTTTCATTTTACTAAGCGATGACGTCATCTGATGAAAATGTTGCTGGTTGAAATGATATACATCACCATATTGCGCTAGTCGACTTGACTCCTAAGATGTTAAGTCTCATTACCGCAGTAATTTTAATACCATACAGCACCCTTCAAACCGGAATACAGTGAAACTGATGTACTGTTTGTTGAAGATGTAGGAACTGCGGTGGTAGCTATCTGGACTGTCTTCAGCATTAATATATACACAGCACCACATTGCGCTTCTCGTGAGATATAGATATTAAGTCTCGTTACTGCAGTAATTTCATTAGCATACCCTTTAAACCGGAATATAATGAAGCTGATGTACTGTTTGTTGAAGAAATAGGAGTTACGCTACCTATCCGGACGGTCACCAACGTTACAAATATATGATAAAATTGAATCACAAAATGATGATCACGATAAAGATAAGAAGATATTAAACACTGATACAGAACTAGATGATACTATTTTATCCGACGAGACGAGCAAGGCAAACACCTAATAGTAAGTGATACGCTTGCGCATAATACGGCCTTAGTTAAGAATGTACACGATATTGAACTCGTCGCTTTGTAACGTATTTAAGTATCGTTACTGCAGTAATTTTACTAGCATACAACACCCTTCAAACTGGAATACAATGAAGCTGATCTGTTTGTTGAAGATATAGGAGCTGCGGTGCCACCAGCATTAAGATATACACAGCACCACATTGCGCTAGTCGTCTTGAGACATGAGCTATTGTCTTTACCCTAGTAATTTTACTACCACACAGTACCCTTCAAACAGAGCCTTAATTTCACATTACTATATGGCAGTAGAAATATGAGTTGCTTGTATAATCAATAAATCTGAACACGCTCTCTGTATAGCAGTATTTTCCAACCTTCTTGACCCCATATCCAACTTTGGAGTAAAAATGTTTTCTGTCCCACTCGGACCTTGTGATTTTTATCCAATGTCCATCCAAAAACCAAAAATACAAAGAATCATATTAGCAAATCTTTTTAAAGTTTCTCATTGCCTTCTTTAATGACAAAATTTCCCATTTGTGAGTCCAATATTTGTGGGTTTAATATTTGAAAAGTTACCTCGCCTTCTGAGAGGAAATCATGTTTACGTGAAGATTTTTCCCATCTAAAACCTCTTTGGTGACCTTCCTCAACGTTTGGAGAGGTCACGGGATCTCAGTTCGGAACACAACCGCGGAACCCAATCTAATCTTACCTGCTCATGGTAGGTCTTACTAATCAACGAACGATGCTCTAGTTCTATACCAACTCGTATTAGGTCAGAGTGGTAGGTGATGGTCCAAATCCCAACATTAGGGAGGGCTATACCCAGCAGTGGATATGTAACGGTCTCGGTCTCCGTTCGGAGTATTGGTGAACATTGGTCTATATCGGTCTGCAGCTAGCGAGCTACATGCGGCTCTTAAAATCTGAACCTAGGGCTTTTTGGTTCCACACGCAAATATTATTTTATTAAATAATTTTTTTCATTGGCTTGAAAAAAATGCGGCTCTTTAAAAACTATGAAATTTTGTAAATAGAAATTTTTGACTGTTGCGGCTTAAAGATTGCCGATACCTGATCTAGAAGCTTAGAGCGGAGTTCAGAGGTTAAAACAATTGAAATAGAATAATTTGCAAATGTATAATAAAACAAGGACAGTGTTGCAAGCAAACGGAAGTGTCGTTAAACAAATACAAACGGTACAATGATATGAACGGCAACCGGCCGGCGGACGGACGGCCTTTGTGCGATTTAAATTGAAACTGGCCCCGGTAGTGATGCGACCGTTGTCCCTTTGCGAAACAAATTAAAAAAAAATAATAGATATACTAACATGGCTGCCAATCGAGCAATTCATCAAAAAAATATCACAAATTTTTTAGACGAAATAAACTTATAAAGGATTAGAGTAACAATAGCTTTCTTTATGCGATTTTCCTTGATGTTGAAATCCTCTTACCCTTTTTGTTTTACTTCTTTTGTTTTCTTTCTTTTGGTTTTTCTTACTATCTCCCATTCATACTTCTTCTTTTTTTTCTACATTTGGTTTATCTCTTTTTTCATAAATCTCAGACCAAGTTCGCAGCTTATTTTTACCAAAACCTTTCTGGTATTAGCTCAGAATTCTGAAAGCTTTGAATTAAGCTCTACTTTCATTGATGCATTAGATAGTTAATGAGCTGTTTAGACAGAATGAAGGTTCCTTATGGTCATTGAACTGATGAAATCTGATGTAGACTTATCTAATGCTTTCTATAAATCTGATAGTTTCACATTCCTTTGTATAGTCATGGAAGTGATATTAAATGAAATTGAATATCCACATGCCATATGTGATTAGTTTTTATTCCACATAACGACTTGACGAGGAAAACTCACTTGATGGTAAGTGAAAGAAATTACTGAGGTAACGAGACTTAATACTGTCTCAAGGCGATCGCAATGTGGTGCTGTGTATAACATTTCAACCAGCGGCGTATTTGCAAGCGTATCACTTACTATTAAGTAAAAGTCGCTTGTCTTCTCAAACAATAAGGTATTTGTTACCTTAGTAATTTCACCAGATAACAGCAACATTCAAACTACAACAAAATTACCTTCAGGAGACTGGATAAGTATTTATGCGAGCATCGAGCTAGCCGTTCATCTGATGGTAAGTGATCGTTTGCCTATAACATGGTGCTGGTTGAGATGGTATACAGCACCACATTACCCTCGACTTAAGACATAAGTTATTAAGTATCGTTACCTCAGTAATTTCACTAGCATACAATACTCTTATTATCACAGTAATGTTGGCATAATACTGTTTGCCGGCTGCAGTAGCTGCGGTACCTACGACCAGTAAGTTACCAGCCCTTTGGCCGAGTGCTACCCCCTCCATCACCACCACCACCCCTTCTCCCCCGGGAGGCGAGGGGGAGGGGACGCTGGCCCCCTGAATAGGATTGCTTCTGTTTTTCAATTTATCCACACGCCTACACGCGATTGTTTCATATTAACACTACAATACCCACTGACCAGAGTGAGATATGGCCCAAATCCTTCCCACTATTGGGGTAAGCTTATGTCCACCTTTGGACGTCTATCGGCTGATGATGGTGATGATACTTTTGTAAAGGCGAGATTAAATTCCATTGGCTCACAGTCTAACATTAGTTGGTGCAAAGATATGATGAGGCCTTTTCCGATCATAGATCATTCATCACTTTAATTTTCATTTATCATTGATTATTACTGCGGTAATAGTTCACTGGTTTAGGTAGACTAGGAAGGTCTATAACCAACAGTCGACGTCTTTCCATTGGTGAAGATGTTAACGCCTTTGGCCACTTTTACGACTGTTAAGAGCTTCATCAGACCCAAGGTTACGGATCTGGTTTTCGCTGAACAAACAATACTATAAAGAGGAGATGAGTTGATGGGATTGTATGAAGGAAGGAAGTTGAAGAGATGAGCAGATATTTAATAGAGAAGAGAGGAGATAGATGAATGAATATATAGATATATCTTTACTTAATTCTTTACACTACCTACATTAGTGATAAAACGTTACACACACCTCACCTACGTAACCTCACACGTTATCTTTCTCCTGACCTGGTCATTTTAATGACCACATAACGATAAGGGTTAGGATATAACCTCACTTGCTCAAATCGTTATAGCCAAGTAATTTGTATGCGAGCATCCCACTTAAAAAGTACCGGGTTCAAATCCAGCCTGCACCAATGAATTATTCAATGTTATGTGCAGTTAGTATAACACCTAATATCACGTGATTTAACATATTTATCAGATCTCAGCAGCTCGTAGTGCTTGCTAATGAAGTAAGAAGGCTTTAGCTCCACATCAACAGTGGGTAATGTATGAGATGGTTCAAATCCCGTTGCTATTGGAGGTAGCTTATATCCAGTAGAAGATAAACTAGCTCTTCATGATGATGATGATATTAATGAACATGAGATGTATCCTAATTAAAAACTTATCTATATAAATATATGAATTGCGGCAATTAATATGGGTTTTAATCAAATGTTTAAACGTTACAAACGTTTCTCTATCAGACGCCGTTAACATAGATCTTGGCTACACAAGCTCAGGCGATTATCGACTTTATTTTATATAGTAATAAGGTGTATATTCGCGTGTGATATGTTCTTTAGGAGCGGAAGTGTCGGCCGTCCGTCACGCTTTCTGCCTGCCGCCGTACGGACAGAAAAACCGGACTAATTATTATATACGGATGCAGGACTGTGGGCTGCTTTCATTTGTGTTATATTTAGGTTGTACAGTTATATATATATACAAAAAATTAGCTTACATATATATAAAACAATACTATTTAATAAAAGTAACATAGAGTTACAAAAACGAGCTTAACCTTAAAAAGAGTTCTCTTACAGCATATATAAATAAGAAGGATATACTATTTTAATTATTTGTGTAGGTGTACCGTGTATAATAGTAACATATAAGGAACATATATCAAGTAGTAAAAATAAAATATGCAATTAGAGGTGAAGATAGTCTTTAACTCTCTACTTAAAGATAGGTATATACAGGCGCGGATATCATGAGGAAGAGCATTCCAGAGTTTCACTGCTTTTACCGTAAAAGAATAACTGTACCGTTTGGAAGAATGCGTTGGTATTTTGAGAAGTAAAGATTTAGAGGAGCGACATTGAGATCCTTAGGGAACAAAATACTCGAAGCGCTCACAGAGATATGAAGGAAGAGAGAGAGATAGGAAGTTGTGTTTATAAATCTGTATATTCCTAACAAAGCGACTACACGAGACAATTTCAACTGATAGTAAATGATATATAACGTGACGCTGGTTGAGATCGTATACACATCATCATATTGCCAATTGATTTTGAGTCTCGTTACCTCAGTAATTTCACTATCATACCCCACCCTTAACAGTAATATTCTCACAGTAATGTTTGTCGGCTGCAGTAGGATCTGCGGTGGTATCTAAACTGTTTCTAGCAACGGAAACTTACCACCAGTATATATAACTATGTTCTGTAATATTAGCAAATTTTGTCTATACAAATATTACTACAATTTAATCAGATTTATAAATTACCTTGTTAGGTATTGCTAGCAATTTCCATCTATCTACGCAAAGTTTAGAAACATTACTGTGTTTCAGTTTGAAAATGGTATATCTAGTGAAATTACTGAAGTAACTAACTACCCGATGAGACTTACCATGAGGTGAAGGTCTCTCTTCATCAAAAAATGTATCTCTTTCTTCCATTTTCATATCACTGTTGATAGACTGGTCGTGATCATCACACCTGAAGGAAATGGTCGCTTGCTTTGTGACACTAAGGTCTTAATCCGAAGAAACCTGTGAACTTTTGATGGATGTAGAATTCTTCCAAACCCTCATTACCAACTCACCATCACGACAGCATAACCGAACAACAGATTTCATGTAAAAGATATATATATTTAAATATCGATGAGGTCATTGTTGATTCACATCAAACAATACATATATGATATGATAATAATAATAATCATGATGACAACAACGATGATGATAATGATGATAATGATGAAGATGATGATAAGAACGATGACAATAAAACCAATGATAAATATAGTGAATAACTAAATTTCGCAGAGGAAAATTTCAAGCGGATCAAGTTATCTGGTTAATGTAATGCAAAGGGCTCTCAAGTTTAACTAGTTAAGCTACTGTAAGCTGATCTAAGCCGTGTTAAGTTAACAGAACGGGCGGCCGGTCCCCCCAAGCAGCGTTATCTAGATCGCGGGCTGGGCCGATATTCAATACCCTGGCAAATTGCTGGGCGATAGCTTCAATCGCTCGCAAATTGCTATCGACAAATCGGTACTCACAAATTTATACATAAACTAAATTATTTTGAAATGATCTAGGCTTTTCGTTTAATACCTGGAAAATTAACTTTAAATTAAGTTACGATTTTGGAACTGGAAAATTCATTAACTTAAGATGTGAAAGAAGTCCCATATAATTAACGGGATCCAAACCAACTTCACCTGCCGTTCAACAACGAGTCTTTGGCTTCATATCAGCATTGGGCCAGCGTGGGATACTGCCCAAATCCTACCATTTTTGTGGGAAGCTTTTGTCCAGCTGTGGACGTCTATTATCTGATAAAGAAACAATTTTATCATAACTATTTAAATCTAGACTCTTTTCGAAGATTATTCATTAGAATATAAAACAGAACAAATTTTTAAATACCAATTCTCTACCTTAGTATAATTATAAAACGTATTGTTACTCCCTTTCCTTTCATCGGTTAAAAATGAAACAGCAGAGTGAACAACAAAAGAGCAACGCGTTCAAAAATTCGCATTAAGCAACCCTAAAAAAAAAAAACATGTACGGGCCCCCTCGGCTCGCCAACATTACGATAATGTCAGCGGCTCTCCCAACGGACCCCTAAACATGAGCGCCCTTGTTCCAAACAAATGTACAGTCGAGTACAAACGTAAAAAGTACTATAGGATCAGGATATTATTACTGGTAACAATTTTTTTTTATGCGACTACACTATCAAGGCGTTCACCTGAAGACAAGTGATACGCTTGCCCATAACATTCTACTCGTTAAGATAGTAAACACAGCACCAGTGTTACGTCTTGTTACTCCAGTAATTTCAATAACATACTTTACTATTTAACGATAGAAATAGGAATTGCTGTGATAGGCCTGAAGTTCTTCAGTAATGAAGACCTACCACCAATAAACTTCTTATTCTTCGTTACTGATTACTAGTAATTACTTTCTAAAAAGCCGTCTAAGTAGACGATCAAAAGCTTGTTTCTCTTATATACTAGTATTTCTTAAATTCTTAATTTCAGAGTGCGTTTTAACTGGAAGGTTAATGTAATACTCTGTTAACCCGATGAGCTTAATGTTGTACTGCTAGAAGAATATTAACAAAAGATTAAAAAGTTAAGCTTTAAAGATTTATTATGACCTAACGAGATATTTTTTTTTATTCTAATCTAGACTTTAATAAAACTTTTGTTACTATATACAATTAAACAAAAACCAAAAATGTTCCAACTTGTCCCAATAATAAGAGTATATATACAGTAAACTTGTTATAAAATAACTTTTAAACCGGAACTGCTACATGAATGATATTGTAGAGTGAATTGTAGTAAAGGATAAGAAGAAGAGAAATCAGAAAAAAGAAGTTAATCGCTCTTCCGGTTAAGGAGATATGAAAGGTTAAAGTTAGTACTGCGGATGGGGTTAAAACGTCTGAAGCATGAACATTAGCCCGTGGGCTGTTTTTTACTAGTGGTAGGTCTTGATGGTGACCGTCTAGGTGGTTACCACCCCAGCTCCTACTTCTACCGCCGAATAGTAATGTTTGAAGGGTGCTGTATGGTGGTTAAATTACTGCGGTAACAAGACTTAATATATCTTAGGGCGAGTGTGGTTTCGTGTATACCATCTCAACCAGCGGCATGTTATGGCTGGGGAACATATTGATGGTAAAAAAAAAAAACTTTTTTACTTTTAATTTTCGTTCACGACTTTCCGCTAGGAGCCTCTCGCCGAGGGTGCGATCACACTTATAATTGACTTATCTGGATGTAGTTTGTGTATAAATCCGCAGTGCGAGCGTGCGCCCGCCCACGCCCACGCCCACGCCCAAATTACTTAAGTGCGGTCCGAAGCGATTATTGTTTCCACCCGCGTAATCTCGTTTATCCTGTTTCGGTTAACGCGCTTTGATACCACTCGACGCTCTCTCATCTCGCCATGAATAATTTAGCGAACACCATTTACATATCCTCTCCAATTACATATATGTCTAACGGTAACTCCTAACAATATGTTAGGATGATATACATTAGGATGATTTCTCTGTGCTAATCCACCTGACAAACGAGTCTCGTTACCCTAGTAATATTACCATTCAGGTTTCATTCCAATTGCAATACTTAACACATTCACTGCCTTCGAAATAATAGAAAACGATACCTGGGAACCGATTTTTTTTGAAGGCAAATTTTGATAAGTTTATATGAATATTTAAATATATATATGAATGTATTATTACTGTTATTTTAATAAGTAAGTAAGTTAACTATAATGTTAAAGTGATCGCGTAAAACAACGTACAATCGCTTTAAACACTGGCGACTTACTGAATACTAGAAGATGAAGGTGCCGCTCGGATCCGAGTGAGAGGCGCCGCTACAATAGTCCCACCCCACTAGGATCGGAGAGGTTGGAAGTGAATGTGTTAAGCAATTATCTGCTACGTTAAAGGTGACGGATAAAGTTATAATTTTATAACACTTTACTGGTGGTAGGTCTCTGTTACCGTCCAGGTAGTTACCACCGCAGCTCCTATTGAAGTCAACAAACAGTACGATTACTGTGTTTATTAAAAGGTTGTGTAGTTAATGAAGTTACTGAGCGAAGAAAAACTATATATAAATATATATAAACTAAACGAGACTTAAAGCCTTACGTCTAAAAGCGACGAGCGCAATGTGGTGCTGCGTATATCATCTTAACTAGCGCTTTCTATGGGCAAGCGTATCACTTAACATCAAGTGAAAAGAATATTAAGAAATATGGCCTGATTTACAAAAACGATTTTTTTTAAATATTACTGTATTTGCTTGAGGGTCTAGATGAAGTAAGAAAGTAATTCCAATCTATGCAGAAAAATAATGAAACGGTTCAAAAAGTTTTTATATCTAAAGAATTAGTAAGTAGGTTTTATGTAG
>DWLS01004057.1:0-14588 GCA_018246255.1 Pachliopta kotzebuea | reverse complement strand
TGAAAATCCTTATGTACTTTCTTTTTTTGTAACTCTGTGATAGTGCACAATAAAGTATATTTGTATTGTATTGTAAATATTCGTCTTCGAAGTTACTGTATAAATTACTTTCGATAGCTTTTCAAGAGACATCATACATGTTTGATAATCTTTTTTCATGTCAAATTTTTGTTAACGTTTTGACTTCACACTTAGAATTCGAGAGGTTTGCTTGCTTCACCGATTTTAAACTTCACACGTCTTATAACTTAGCTTTTCTTTCTTCTCTTCCAGTTGAATCCCTTCCCTCCGACACACATTAACTATTTACATTCTCTGATGAAGTTAACGCTGTCTTATCTTTTGCGCCGTATATATGTATATATACGTCATAAATAATTAATATATTATTTTTTGTACCACTAAGGTGGCAAACAATATATACTGAATCGCGCGCCCAACAACAAACGCAGAACCACAACACCGCTTAACACGAGTTTGGATCGTGGTCACGCATTAACCTGTTTCAATTAAAGAATATATATTGAATTATTCATTAAATATACTAATACATGCTGGTAAGTCATTATTGGTTTAAAATAATTTCAGACCATGTTTAATGTTGCTTAATTCTAGGCATTTCACCGAATTATACAGGTCATTGGAAACCTGGCTCGCGGACCCAAATATCGCGGCCCGAATCAATTTAATCTCTAGTGGTTAGAGCATAGCTATCCGACGGCGTGTTAGTACAGCTGTTTATCGGTTTGATGGTGAAGCTACTCGGTAGTCAAAGACCGACTATAAAACAATTTCGTCTACCTACGCCTCTGTCACAAATTGGATGATAAGAACCGCCCCAGAACGCGAAAGTAGCGATGTGCACCTTGCTGAAGAAAATAACGTGATATGTCTATAGAACGTCTCTTTAGTCGTGGTTGTAGCACCCGGTATTTCTAGCTGCTATTATTTTTTTCAATATTAATGCCATCCAACATAATCTGACATATTACCATGAAAAGAATAAATTTAATAATCGAGAAACTTCTAACTATATTTTTACTTATATAGACGACAAACGAATTAATTACTTTGTTTATGAAAAAAATAACAAGTAAATAACATTTGTATTTATTTAATTTATGTTATATCTTTAGCGTCATGTAGATCAAGAGTCCTTAACAAAGTTTATTATTATTATATAGATCATCTCTGAAGGGAAAGGCAAAAGACTTAAATCCTTGCAGCGAGGTCTTATTTTTGGTAATTATCTGAAATTTTTTTTTCTTTTAAAGGCCGAAGCCACGTCTTCATTGTTCTCGATTGTAAGGCCGACGCCATGTCGTGTCTTAATGTTGTCTTGTCTTATTATTCTCAGTCATAAGGCCTCTTAGTCAATCCGGGGAGTACAATCCAGACGTTTCCACTTTTCTGTTATTATTTGCTTAATCTTTTCCATATATAATCCTTGATCTCCATTGTAACTTAATATTTTCACTTTGTGACAGAATATTATTCATTAAAACCCAAAATTTTTAATATAATAATAACTTAGAAATTCTCGGCGCGAAGCTGCGTCCTGGACGTAGTTTAAAATCTTTATATAGATCAATTCAGCTCGTTCGGGACAGGCGATGATCATAGCCCATACAGCCTATTTAAAATTTAAAAATGGTTGGCATAATTATATCGGATTGTTTATTACTTTAAGCCACAAAACCATCAGCACAGCTGTACGTGTTAAATCTAAGAACACCTTTTTGGCACAAGGTTGAAAAATTATTTTCACTATTTCCGTTCTGTTTATAATCTGTGCAGTTATCATATCTTACGCTCATTTCACGCGCGCTCCGTACAGTGAACCGCAACCGCACGCGTCGTGACATCACAGCGAGCAAACTTTGATAAACCAAGGTAAACATTTAATTTATTGTTAAATTAACTCACTGAAACATATAGTATATACATTATTTTTTACGATTATTATATCTGCACGATATGACTAAATACAGACAAAATAAATACTAATTAATAACATTTTTGTACACTATTTATTCGACATGTAGCTGCTTCAAAATAACATATTCTCTTAAATAAAAAAAACTATGCAAAGACGAACACGTACTGTATTATTCATTCGCTGATAATAAATGTGATCATCAAAGGAAGCTATTTACATGCAATATTGTTCGTAATAAATGGAAATTAGCCGTCTCAAAATACTGTCGAAACAAATATACTCTTATTTTACGTTAACATTTGAAAGGCAAAAGGAGTCGTACCATATTTTTGCATACTTACATCGAGAGTAACGCCGCGCCCGGTTCATACAGGAGAGAAAATTTGTATGATAATATTCATTTTGCATTCACTCGGTTATTCTTCTTCGCGGCTTGTTGGGGATTGCGCTCCGGGGAAATTCGTTCTTGTGTCGCGGGTACCCGTACCGCAGCTCTACGTAAAATAGATGTGACCTCTTATTAAAAATTATATACTATCGTATCATCAACAGTCGATATACTTCCACTGCTGGATATAGACTTCCTTAGATAGTGAGGGTAAGCCACCACAAGGCCCTTTATGCGAATTTGTGGAAAGCCAGAGTCTCGTTTG
This sequence comes from Pachliopta kotzebuea, assembly GCA_018246255.1. NCBI lineage: Eukaryota > Metazoa > Arthropoda > Insecta > Lepidoptera > Papilionidae > Pachliopta > Pachliopta kotzebuea. Next base: position 11,996 of record DWLS01004057.1, on the reverse strand, counting down.
TTGATTAGCAGTTGAGGTTCACTAGGGTCCCTTCAGTTATAGTGTGGTACCCCTTACTATCGTCTATAAAACACATAACAAAATATTCAGCAAATAAAAGAGAAAATCGAGGGATTCTGATAGATGTAGATGGCGCAGAACCGATAGGAGATCTTTAGGGGATGCCTATGTCCAGCAGTAGTCGGTTATTAGCTGACGATGATAATATTAAATTTTTTTAAATATTTTTGTCTTTACTTGATAGTAAATCAAAAGGTAAATGTCCACAGTTGAATGTAGGTGTCCCTGAAAGACCTAATTTTCTACATTTTAGTAATACGGAATCCAAACTACCCACAAACTACACGTTATTTAACATGTTTAAATTTTCTAATCTCTGTTTGTGTTGTACGTTCTCAAATCTGGGGTAAGGAGAGATCCTGTGATTCATTGCGACGAGCACAATGTAATGTGAACATCATAACCTGAGAGGCATTGTAAAGAATTTGCAACATCACTTCCTATTAACTTCTTCATCAGCCGATAGACGTTCACTAACGAACAAAGCCTTCCCCAATTTTTTTGGTGGTTTTGTGGTGGTGGTGGCAAATTTGTGGTCCGCACGACCAGGAGAATGTTTGACCGGGTTGATAACGGACCTTACATCCACTTAAACGGGTTCGCTCCCTTACACGCACGCCCTCCAGAAGGACGCTCTCTACCTCGTGAATTGCTGCAATAGTAGGCGGACAGAGAATTATAGCCCACACGTCTCACTTCCTAGCGGAACCTGTATGATTATAATGATTCATCACATGATCGCTAAATAAGATCGTAAACAGAAGAACAGAAGAGAAATACGTAAGTATATATATAACTACACCTATTGCAGCCTTGAAGGCGGATAAGGACCGGTGAGCGCGACTCGCTGAGTGATAGGTCCGGTAATGGGGAACAGCCCCGAGGTCCGAAAATTCTCGTAGGCCAGGGCCGCAGTCTGGCAAGCCTTGCGAATGACTCGATACATACCTTCCCCAATAGTGTTGCGATTTGAGCCGTATCCCATCACGGTCTAATGCAGGTTGGTGGATCCTACCATTACTATCCCATTAAATCGACGCCCAAAAATACATTTATTTATGTAACATTGTAGCATAGCTGTAATAATAATTTATATAGAATCTTTTTGCTTTTGGAAAGTTCTAGCAAATCTACATCCATGTATACAGAGAAATATATCCGACGCGTAATTGTCATTTCAGCGGAGCCTATATCAATATCAGTAAATAAGAGTGGCTTAACCGACGCCTCGCATGAAGCCAGAGAAATATGCCGTGCTGAGTGTTATATGATGGGATGTACTCAACCCCCGGCTGCTTTATTGGCATCTGTCGATATATTCCCCCTCCTCGTGCTCTTAATTTACTGAACAATTTTCACTTCGCTCACATATAAAATACGTTTTTATTCAAACATAAATAACAGCGTTTGTTTAGACCAGAGTTCCCCAAACTTTATTGTGTCGTAGACCCCTTGGCATGTTTTTCCGTGTTATGTAGACCCCCTACTTACCTGATATTGATCTCCTGTAAATTTCTAACTGTAGCGAAGTTTAATGTTAAAAACTTAAAGTAAAAACACATGTTAATTTATACATTTATTGATTGAATTTAAATTAAAACTACTTAAAATAAAATTTTGTATCTGTTATGTAAAATATACGTAACCTTAAAAAAAACTATAAATAAAATAACATAAGCAATAAGTCAATATGTTTTAGTGAGAAGGATGAATCTGATGCTTTTATAATAAATTACAAGTATCTACATCTGGCGTCAATTTTGTATGAGTTCATCTTAAATCTCCTCGGCTAATGCTAAAACTATCGTGGAGCCCCGATTTTCATTTCATGGACCCCAAAAAATTTTTTTTCGCTGACGCAGACCTCTTGCAGGTTGTCATAGACCCTTAGGGGTCGATATAGACCACTTTGGGAGTCACTGATTTAAACGCATAAAGTATAATATTGTAGTATAACCCTCTAGTAATGCGAAAAAATCTTAGGTTAAGTTTTAACATATTTTTTAAAGTTTTTCTTGGAATAAAAAAAAATTAATTATAGAAAAAATCCTTAAACGAGTATATGGTTTGGTAGAAATTAAACGATGCTTCAAGGTAAAAATGTTTATTATTCGCTGAAATCAAATTATGATTTAATTAGTTCACGTCAATGTTTTTAATCTGTCCAAATATTAGAAATGTCCTTATGAAAGACAGCGAATAAAAAATGAGAGTGGACCAGGTTTAAATACTATCAATTAAATAGAACAATTGGCCCATACAAAATTCTGGAACTTTGGACAGCCACAACCCGACCACATACCAACAAAATACCAACGGCTCTGATCTTATCTAAGCGAGATCTGTCTGTATGACAAATTTCAGCACCAGCTCCCACACCTTGTAGTTCTCGAGATTGAAAATTGTTGACAGACGGACATTGTCGTTTAAATAAGGATAGCTGAAGACCAGTACTGTTATTTCTATCTGTCCGCTAAACAACTTTGAAGAAGATACTTCTTGGTGATTTTTTTTATTCTACGTAGCGACGAGACGGGTAAGACGTTCACCCGATGGTAAGTGATACACTTACCCATAACATGGCTCTAGTTAAGATGGTATACACAGCACCACATTGCACTGGTTGCTTGGAAACGTAACGTAAGTCTCGTTACCCCAGTAATTTCACTAGCATACAGCACCCTTCAAACCGGAACACAATGTTTGTACAGAGCTGATGTAATGGAGACCAATCACCAGAAAATATTTTTTATCTCCTGACAACGGGAAAGTGGTAGGTGTTTACCATCTTTACTGGCGATATATTGTTATAAATAAGTACACTTACCATTAGGTGAACGATCAGCGCGTCATTCAAACATTCAGTTGTCGAATGAACGATAATGTTCTATTTCCCTTTGCTTATATTTCATTATTTCACTTGTTTCATAAAGTTGAATGCTTGACTACGATTAAACCTAGTGTTAAGTGGTGATGTGGTTTGTGGTGGTTAAGTCTATTAACCTAGTAAATGCCAATTCACTCCTTTTTAGAAGCCCACAACGTATTTGAACACTAGTACGTAACTGTCCTTATATAGAACAAAAAACTTAACTTCTTTATTCGTGGTTTGCATATAATATACTAAAAACTTATATAAACATTTTTTTTATTTACATACATGTGCTCATAACACCGCTTTCTTTCGTATCTCAGCACATGCGCTTTAGAGTACACCTATCCCTCGATTTACACGGTACTTGTTTAACACGTTTTCGTATTTACACGGTTTTCCAAATAAGTTTTTTTTTTTTGTATTGAACACATGACCTGTGTACACATCTCACGGGGAATCCCGAGCTTATGTGCTGACTTGCTGCACACGGACACTGTGTCTATATTTCTTCGCATAAATTAAAAGTTTTATCCACACAAAATTGAGTGAAAGTCTCAGTTTCAGAAAGATTTAATTTCTGACAGTGATGAAGGATAGTAAAACACCTTTGCTTTTATTTTTTGTTCTTCTGTTTAATGTATTGTAATTAAATAAAAAAAAAAGTATTTCCGTAAAATATTACATATTTTAACCTGTCGATGCATTTTACTTTTATTTCAGTGTACACCTAAAACTATTGAAAAAAAAAATCACAACTGTTAAATAGCAAGATTATGCATATTCTGCAAGCTTTTCGATTTACACGGTTTTGACTTGAAAATTTTTAATTTTCATTTTACACGTTTTTCTCAGAAAAGTATCTACCGTGTAAATTGGGGAATAGGTTTATTCTATATGGACATGCTTCCCCATCCACAACATCATAGTCATAACAAATGTGTAATTGAGATTAATATTACACATAAAAAAATAAAACTCCGAACTTATTATAATGACCATTTATTAATAATGTATTATATTCCGTGTTAACCAGTTGTACTTAAATCAATGCTAACCGACAAATACCATTTCAAAAAATATAAGTAGTTAAGAGTACACATTAAAGTGTCACTATAAAATATATCGTAACTAAGTTAGTTTGGAATTACTGTGTTAAATGCATTGAGTAATACAAAATTAATCGTTAAATATAAATCGTTTAACATCTAAAAAAATCGAACATTTAATCATTTAAGTTAAAAAAGAACTAAAGGAGTAGACATTTAGATTCTATGGACGTCCACATTTGGGCATAGACAAGCAGTAGACAGATGAGATTAAAAAAATAACACAAAAATATGTAACACAGTCCATAAATATTTTATCTTCAAATACAGGGTTTATAGTTATTATATATATATATTAATTCCATATAAAATAACTATGTAAAATAAAGTTTTTTTAAAATATAATCTACATAAAAAGAATGCTTTGGTATCATTAGAAACTATGGAATTAGTAAAAATATTTAAATAACCTTTTTTGTATAGTAATTTCCTTATAGAGATTCTTGTAGACTAATATGGCAAGTTGAGTATAAAAAGTAATAGTTAATATAATAAGCAGCCACAGAGATATGTTATAACATTAGATACACATTGATATTTAATTGTCTTATATATCTTTGAAAGTAATCATTGAACGAACCAATGTCTGAACTAAAAATCAATATCTCTTAACACTTTATCGACCAGGGGTCAGCAACATGCGGCTCGTGAGTCACATACAGCTTTGAATGTGAAGATGAAACTTTTTAGTTCCATACACAAAAATAATTAAAAAAAAAATCATTCTGTATTGAATAAAACTCATTAAGCATCGTTGCATCAAAACACTAATGTATATAAATAAATAGTTAATTTTATTTATGTAACAACTTTAATGTAAGCAAGAAAAAAAATTTGTAAATTGCAATTTTTGACCATCACAACTCAAAAAGGTGCCAATCCCAATCAATACCTTTGACTTTCTACTTGTGAAAAAAAATCCCGTGTCAAAATAGTATGAATGATATATATACTGTTTATTTTTAATTAGTATTCATAGTCAAAAAAAATTTTTATTATACAATTACAATTTTATTGTCTACCTTATGAAATTAATTTAAACTATGACTTTATAGTATAACAGCAAGGTTACTAACCGGTGGATAAAGTGTTACCATCATATCAATATTTATATGTAATTATTTAGTTTTAAAAATAATATTACGAAAATGAGATTTTTATAGAACAAAATAAACGCTTTTATAGAACAAAATAATAACAAAGATCTAAACTTACATTTAGTACACTGAAGACTGTTATGGAAGAAAATTTAACCATAAAGTTAATGTATAATTACTGGCAAATATTACCTCTAATATATACAGGATTGATTTTTTATTAGTAATGTAGTGTATTTTTATTAGTAGTAGATTTTATAAAATAATCACATCAGAATTACTCCGCACAAACATTTCAATCTATTGTTGTCTCCAACTGAAAATGGGCTTTCCGCAGACGAAGCTACAAAACATAAGCAGAATAAAATTAGTCGACTAAATAAGAAATGAAAAAAATTAAAAAACATAAACCAATTGACACATTTATAATGATGAATCAAAATAATAAAAAATCAATCCTGTATAAAAAAAAATGAGAACATAATAACTCGTAGGTAAGGAATATTTAAAACTCATCATGTCTAGCTAACGCTTCACCAAAATCGGTGGCCTGGCTGCCAACAAAGAGGTCATACTTCTCCAGGATCTCCGCTTTGGTGAGCTTCTCGTCCGCATCCCCATCAGCTTCGAACACTAAATGCCTGGCCTCTGCTTCCGCGTGATCAAATTCGGGAGGTGCGATCCAATCTTTAACTTCTGTCTCATCCATAAAGCCATCTTTATTTGTGTCCCTGTAATTTTTTTATATTTATATAAAAAATGATGAACTAATGTCATTCATGAGTTGCTATGTGGAATTCCAGATGAATTCAAATATAATATTCAACATAACTCCATCAACTCAAATTATTTATTTGTGTTAAGATAGTTATCGATGTTTATTTTTTATTTCTGTGGAGTTACCTTTTGATCTCAAATTTACATAGAATTAATGATAGTTAGGAGTGTATTATATTTATCCAGATTGTTCCAGCTTTCATATATGCACAGCTAAAACAATATTATTATGATAGCATAATTACAATAATTAACTAACCAGGAGGGTTCAACAATCCTTACACTGTCCAAACACAAAAACATATAACCTTAATTGAACTAGAGACAGAAGCAGTTGTTCACAATAATCATCATCATCATTTCAACGGATAGACAATTTCACAATAACATTAATATAAAAAATAACTTAGTTTATTTTTCATGGTTATATGAGGATCAAAGATTTAATTATTCATCACCTATATCCAGTAAATTGTTCCCTCTCTTGCTTCACCCAGTCTGGCTCCTCTGACTCATCACCTTCTTCTGGTTTGTACATATCGCCAATGTACTCTTCCAAAGATACTTTACCATCCTATAATAAATCAGAGTAAAACATATTCAATATTGACCTACTCAATTTGTACCGACGGGAGAACTCTACAATAGACACAGTTTAGGATGGTACCACCATATGAACTACTTCTACCATGACAGTTTATATTTTATTGATAAGACAATTTCATAAATTAATCTTACATAATATATAAAAGTTTGTAAGAAATAAAAAGAATTGATTTTTTTATGTTATACATACATTATCCTTATCAATGTCTTCCAATGTCTCCAGAACAACTACATCCTTCATACCCGAATGGTCCTCTGGATGTAAGAAATAACCGAATTCTGTTCTGTTTAATTTGTCATCTTGGTCTAAATCTGCAAAATAAAAAAAATAATTTTTTGCTTCATCATATCATATATGAAGAATGATAGCCTCCATTACTTTAAAAAAAGGAAAATTTTCTTTGAGCAGAAAATCTTAATATTTGTTAATATAAATTTGTCTTACCAGCATAGTGCCACCTCCTGCGGTCCCTCTTGAGCAAATTGGTATAAGTAGCTGCCTCACCATTTGGAGTTTTTAAATCTCTTTCATTCATTTCATCCATGAATCCGTACACATGCTTTTTGTATGTCTGTAAACATCAAGATTTAAAAATTAGATGCTAAAAATAAGTGACAAGTGGGCACCATCGGTAATATACAATATATACTATTAACAGAATACAGAAATTATGCAAAGTAATACGTGTAATTTAACTAAAAATTTATTTTACCATACCTCCCAAGAAATGAGATCTTCATTATCAGGATTATGCTGTTTCCAATGCCTTTCCACATCCTCATCAATGTACCGTTTCTGAGTGTAACGGATCCAATCTTTCAGCTCAACTAGCGTAACATATCCATCATTGTCAGTATCAATCTTGTCAACGATTATTCTAGAAAGAAAAGCTTGCATGAAAAAGTGTTTGTTTAATAAATTGATAAGAAGGTCAGTGACTTTTTAGCGTGTAGTTTATAATCTATTAATTGTAGAATGACCAGAACATCTTCTTAATACATATTTTTTTTAAATATGTCTGATTTGATGATTATGTGAAAACAATGTTGTAAATATCTGCAGAAAATGTAATATGAACACAATGGTTTATTCAGTTAGTTTATCTAACCCCGAAACTGAGTAAGCAAGATATTACACAGAGATAATACTCTCATAACAGATTCTGTTTTAAAGTATAATTATATTTAAATTAATTATTCAAGTCAAATATTTCATACTAATTACAGAATTTTTGAATAAAATTATTAAAGTAAAATATACCCTAATCTCCGTTTGCTTTCTTCAGGAGGCAGCTGGTCAAATGTCTTGGCTTGATCTTCACCCAAGAAAGCGTCGTGATCAAACTGTTTGTTATGATGTTCATTTCTGAAGTGTTCTTGATCCGAGAGATGGTCCATTAAACGTTTATTTTCTTCTGGATTAGGAATACCGGCAAAAACCGCCGATATGGCCAAAACCACGAACAGGGTAGTGAGCATCTTAACTGCTGAATTTAAATATATTATAAATTAAATACACGACTTCAAAAAACATTTAAAAAAAACGGAGTAATAAACTATAATTTATATAAAATTACCGGCGAAATCTAGTTTCCGATATCAAAACGCTTCAGGATTTTAGATCTGGTACTCGCATTAAAATGGGTCGCTGTAACCGCCACGTCAATATTCAACACGTAAACTTCCTGCCACGATCACAAATTGTGCAGATCGTCCCCTATTCCAGAATAAGGACCCCAACTCGAACGATTGGCTCTTATCTCAATTTTAATAAAGTAGGCCACGGAAGTTAGCGATCAAATTGCAAAGCACAGATTAACAAGATAATAGAAATATGAAACATTTATTAAAAAATTACAAAAATATTTAAACCATGTTTTTATAGTAAATACAGAAATTAATATTTTTGAGAAAAGTTAAATTCATCAGATCAGTGTAGCTCAGAACATATTTTATGTGTGTAAAATTATTATGATATCATCGTGATAATTGAATACGTATACCGCTAACTGCTAATGAAAATTGGTTCGTAGTATTACCAAAAGTTAATTTCAAACAGAAATTACAATAATTATTGGCTATTATTTTATCTTTGTATTACTAGAAAGTTTTTTCTGTAGATAGGTAAAAAAAAATCAAGAACGAATTACTGAAACATTGATAATCTGTACCAAGTTCCTGTATGCAAAGTTGAAACTGTCATTGAATTGATAGATTGTCATGAACATGATTGACTTTTCGTTTTCGTTTCTCAAATTCATTTAGTTTACTTTGAAATAGTAAACATGTTTTCAGACATAACGACGTTACTGTAAGTTGTATTTCTGAGTCCCCGTATTGTGTGTTCCATACCAAAAGTCGCTAAAACCAGATTGCAAATGTCAATATGCCAGGATCTTGGCCTTAATTTCCAACAGAGAATGGTAAGAGAAATGATATTTAATATTGAAAGTATACAAAATTTTTGATAAATTTATCGTCGATCATATATAACTTCATAATTTTCAAAAGATTAACATGTAATTATTTGTTTATATTTACTATTTCGTTTAGTATCGGCATTGTGTGACATACGAAATTGTTTATTTCAGGGCGCAAATATATCACAGTTAGAAAGAGATATCGGGTCAGAGCAGTTTCCACCTAACGAGCATTATTTTGGTTTAGTTAATGTAAGTAAAAATCTTGTTTGAAAAACCATCAAGCACCATAAAGGACTACCTAATGAACTATTAATAATAGATAATAAAATTCATTTCAATGGGCCATTACGTTTATGGTCTACCTCTATATTTGTTTAGATTACTGCTAACTAATTCTGTATGATTGGCTCCTACATAACTAGAATCAGTGTGTATATTTCATTAATACTATAACGAAGAGATTAGAAAATATAATAATGATGAGAATGATTTGTAGAGACTATCGTTACATATTTAATTAGATACGACTAACATTTGTTCTTTAGAGCATGTTTTTTGCTTGGTCTTATTCAGTACATAATATTTATGAAAATTATATATTCACATAGATAATATTTCTTATATGAATAATGAGATATTTGTAGTCATAAAGTATCATAAATAGGTTTTTCTTAAAGCTTAGAAATTTTTAAAGTTCTGTAACGAAATACAGTGTTGATAGAGAAAATGATCTTCATTACAAGATATTTAACTTTATATTACATAACTCCATCCATATTTTTTATTTATCAGTATCACAATAGATAAATAAAACGGCAGTTAGACATTGTTATATGTTAGTCATCTATTGATTTCTTATCAATTGAGCAATTGTGCAGATATTTGATTCTCTTATTGTTGGATGGCATTATTAGAATAACAGAGTGTTTCTTTTAAGAACTTCCTTTGTTTTAAATCTTTCACTATAATTATTTTTAATTTATTGTAATACTTCCTATTGATACAATAAGATTCTAAGTAGATTCTGTCCATACATGTTTTGTTACAAAATTCATCTTCTGCTTTTGAATTTAATATATTAATTTTAAATATTTATAATATTGCTAAGGCAAAAAGATGCATTTTTTAAATAATGTGTTCACATATTTAAATCTCATCATGTTTGTTAAGGCTTAATGATAAGTGGACTGAAGAAGTGAACAAATCTACATAATTGTTAGACAATACAATAATCTCATAATATGATTACTCACAAGTGCATTCATGATTAGTTGATATTATGCAATTCAAAACAGATGTAAAATAACATACAATAATTACATATTATTTCAATGAAATGATAAAACATGTTTGGTATATACTCAGTATGTATGGTGCTAGTTGAAATAATAACTACTCCACCTCATTGTGGTTGTAATCTAGAGACTAGAACAATGTGGTGCAGTTCTATAGCACCATTCAAATTGGAACATAAAAGCTATAGCGTAATGGGGTTCGAACATTCACCCCCACAAGTCTTTAGTATATATAATTGCCTTGTAAACTGAACTTTCACAACCTCTAAAGCCCAGTTTAATATGCTTAGTTATTACTTAAAGCTATAACTAAAGTTTTTGTTAAACAATCATATAAAAATTTAATAAGTGAACTAATCTCTTGCTTTAATATAAATCTGTTCCTTCAACCAGCTAGTATTTAATAATTTTCTATTTCATTAATATTATAAATAAATTTTTACCCTTCTTTTACAGTTTGGCAACACTTGCTATAGCAATTCAGTGTTGCAAGCTTTGTATTTCTGTCGGCCTTTTAGAGAAAAAGTTCTAGAATATAAGGCAAAAAATAAAAGAACAAAAGAAACACTGCTAACATGCTTAGCAGATTTATTTTATAGTATTGCCACACAGAAGAAGAAAGTGGGTTCTATAGCACCCAAAAAGTTTATTGCTAGGTTAAGGAAAGAAAAAGGTAAAAATACTGTATTTGTTGCATATATCACCTTTTTTGTTTTATGTGGCATAAGACGACCTAGTCGTTCACCTGATGGTAAATAATAACTGGAGCTGTTGTTATAGCTTGCCTGTTAAGATGGTATACACAGCACTACATTACGCTCATCACCTAAGATATAAGCTGTTAAGTTTTGTTAACGCAGTAATTCCACCAGCATACAGCACCCTTCAAACCGGAACACAGTAAAGTTTGCATATTACTATTTAGTTGTTGAAATAAGAACTGTGTTGGTTACTGCTTAGTCTCCGGCAACAGGGACCTAACGACAGTAACGGAAAACTACCAACATTAATCTATTTTATTTTCATTTGTTTACTCACTCTATAATTTTTTTTATTTTACAGAAGAGTTTGATAATTATATGCAACAGGATGCTCACGAATTTTTAAATTTTTTAATTAATCATATAAATGAGATTATCCTCGGTGAGTGCTGTAGCTTTGGTAATATTAAAAACTTATTAGATTTTTGAATTCACGAGATTTCTTATCTCCACAGCGGAACGCAACCAGAGTACTTTAAAGCTTCAAAAGCCAGCCGGCGAGGGTGTGACGTGCAATGGGACAGTGCCGCAGAGCACTGAGCCCACGTGGGTGCACGAGATATTCCAGGGCACACTCACCAGTGAGACCAGATGTTTAAACTGTGAGACGGTTAGCAGTAAAGATGAACATTTCTTCGATTTACAGGTGATTTTCATCATTCAATAATCTAGAAGACAGGATTAGTCACCATATGAACTGTAGATTAATACAGCTATTTACAATGAGAAGGTAGTATCCTGTAAAACCAGCATTGTAAGAAAGAAAGAAAAATTGTAATGACCAATAATGCAATTATCTACTATTTTGTTAATTCCCTGCTCTTATTGTTTTCATGAAGTTGCACATATTTCTCTTTTTATATTTATTTAGGAGTGAGTTAACTTGAGCAATTGGGTGGAAGGGTTTTCAAAAACTACATGCTTGGGACTATTTTCTTTTTACATATGTATAGGTTAATGCTTGATCACGATTCCTACCTGGTGTTAAGTGAATAT